>CBVK0103723406.1:0-10297 GCA_900067695.1 Picea abies
GTTTCTGCATTTGTTTTATTTTATTGTTCTGCGGTCCTATTTTTCTAACATAATACACCCGAAAGAACACCAACATTTAGAAAACCAAAGTTTAGTGGAAAAAGAGAAACAGGATACGGGTCCAATCAAGGAAAATCAACCGGGGGACAAATTTCAAGAAGTAACAATTAATTATCTACACCGTGTAGACATAGTAGTTCAACATAGTTCAAAATGACAAGACAAGATCCCACAAGTAGATTACTAGAATTTTGGGGAGAGGCACCAGAGGACCCTGGAAAATATTTATTCATCTGTGAGAAGATCTAGGAAAAAAAGTAGGTCACATATGAGCATACAAATATCACACAGTTATCTATCACACTAATATACCGCGCGCTGGACTGGTACATGAGCCTGGATGTAAATAGTCCACAGGGAGTACCAAATACTATCACAGACCTGAAAAAAATATTGGTAAACGAGTTTCAGAAGCCAAGCTCAAAAGACCAACACGTGAATGAAATGATTGAAATCAGGTAGAAACTAGGTGAGTTTGTTTGGGAGATTGACTAGAAGTTCAAACATCTAAAAGGTAAGTTAAAATATGCAATTACTAACATGAAACATAGGCACTTATTTCTGAACCTATTGTTACCACACTTGAAGTATCCTTTGAGACAACAAAATTTCCAAACTCATCCAGAGGCTCTACATGAATCCTTGCAACTGGAAGAGAACCAATATCAACAGACAAATCCAACAATAGAGTATTTGAATAATCTGGCCTTTCAACTGAACTGTAATATGGGAAAAGAGAAAACATAAGTTGTTTGGTGTACACTATGAAATACATAAGGACATCATAAGAGTGAATGTCCAACTTTTGTGTAGTACAATGAAACAGGGTTCCAAACCCCTTTTCAATAGGAGGAGCATGGTGTGAGATACTTAAGATGCATGGGAATGATCCATATCATTATCCAATGATGCATAAGTATAAGACAATACCAAAAAGTTCATATTTCAATTTTTGCAAATCAGTGGGTCATGATGATAAGGATTGTAGAATGTTGGAATTGATGAGAGAAAGAACTTCAGACACTTACAGGGTACAAGTAGAGATGATTATAGGGAAATTTTCACCTCATTTCAGCCAGGTTCTACCACCATACAACAATACACAGTTGTAGTACAACAATGCACAATCAAAGTGCAACAACGCATATCCAGAGTGTAATCATGCATAGTATAACCAGGTACCCTAATACAATTCACTGCAAGGAGATCAAGGTGGATACATAGGTGGATGATGAGATAGAGGAGGATTTGGATGAGGGAGAGGAGTAGTAGTGTGACACAACTAGAAAAATATAGGACATTATGCAAGGGATTGTCCCCTTCCACCAGAGGCATGTATGTATTGTCACGTAGAAGACCATGAAACAGAAGACTGCCCAACACTCTTGGGAAAGATCTAGGAAAAAAGGAACTAGAACAACCAAAATGTTTAGTGGATTTCTACAGAATCTAGGGATGATGGGAAAAACATCAATATATTCACTCGAGGAGGATCCAAGACAAGAGTTGATGCCACCAAATAATATCGATCTCAACACCAATGGGTTAAGAAGAATACTGCACCACATAAGCAGTTTGATGCGTGGAAAAAAAAGGAAAATTTTAAGGAGGCCAGACAGGAGCTTCTCACGTAGAATGTTGCATCTACATCAGTTGTGCAACAAACTCAGGACCCACCAATTTACGAGATGCCATCTTCAATGGACCATACTAATAAAGGAAAACCTTTAGAGAAAGTAAGTACCATAAATAATTTTCTTCAATCCTGCGTTAATTTATTGAATGATCCACCATCTGTTAAGGTCTTACAAAATTTTCTAGAAATATGCAACACAGAGGTAGAAGTGAAGTTAGAGAAAAAAATAGTCAATCATATCCATACAAGAAGAAGGACAATAAGAGAATTCAGGCTAAATGCCAAAATTGGGGATTTCAATATGGGAGATATTATACTGGATTTAGGCTCTGAAGTAAATGTATTTCCTAAAAAGACATGGTAGTGTATGGGACAACCCACATTAGGCTATTCACATGTCCAATTGAAACTAGAAAATCAACACAAAGTGTTACCAATTGGAAGACTTAAAGGTATGACAATAGATTTGGATGGAGTGCGCACTATGGCAGATTTTGAAGTAATAGAAATTGTAGATGGCACAACACTGATGCAGGATCATCAACATCAGCAATGAAGGAGGCCGAGTGGAGGACAATTAAACACCCACCGTGCACATTTCAAATTAGTTTTTATCCCAAGGAGATCACGTTATTTTAATATTTTGAAAGTGTTGCAATTAAATATATTTTAATGTTTGGAGGCGTGATCCATTTCATGAGATCGCAGGAGATTGAATTTTCTTTAATGCAAGTTAGGATTGTATAGATATTGAGCATCAACTTGTATCTGAATGTAATGGCCATTTATTTTAATAATCCTTAGTAGATAGGTATTTTTAATTGTGATAGGATATCACTAAGGTAGTCGGTAGGAAGGCTCGAGAAGCCTCTCCATGTATAAATATATATATTGTATGCCCAAATGAGGTTGTTGATCATTATCTTAGAGAGATGTTGAATATCAATGTAGAAAGTTGTTTAAGAGAATAATGGAGGACTGTATGAATCCATGTATATATTTTCTGAATGAATATAAAAGAGGAGGTTTTCTTCCAAATGTCTCGTATTATTGATATTTGAGTTTGCTGAGTAAATATTGTGCTTTCTATTTTATGTGTTTTATATGCCTATGTGTGTGCATTTCTTAGTCAAAGTGAAGGGATTGTCGATGTTTCCTTAAGTTTCATTTGTTTTCTCTTCTAATAGGTTTGGTGCAAGGAATGCACAGAGTCACACAAGGAGTGCGAGGCTTGAGTCTTCTCAGACTCATTTACCCATAAGAGAGGGAGTGAAGCTCTGTCAAGTAGGTGCAAAGAGTGCACAAGATCTACATAAAGAGTGCATAGGAAGAGTCATTTTTAGACTCATTTGTTCAAGAGGAACAATTTTAGTCGTGTAAGAACTAGTTCAAAGAGTGCATAGTCACCCAGAGAAGGGTAAAGTTGAATGATTCCCGTGCAAGGTGCACACCAGGCCAAAAATTAGATAAGTGTTGAGGAGTTGAGTTGGTGAAGTGCAAGGAGTGCATGAAAGGGCCTCACAAACCTTTAGAGTCTCGAGGAGAACAAGTGTTAGAGTTGTGTAGGGAGGAATTATAAATATTTTTCTAAGTTTGAGGTTTCATAGTGTTCAGAGGATCCCAAGGAAGGTAGAGTCTCGAGGAGAACAAGTGTTAGAGTTGTGTAGGGAGGAATTATAAATATTTTTCTAAGTTTGAGGTTTCATAGTGTTCAGAGGATCCCAAGGAAGGAATATGAGGCTTAAAACACCTCGCAAAGTCAAGATCGGGAGGGATAGCGGTGAAATTCCTCAAGGAAGGAATTTTTAATGAGGCCTTGCAAGTTGAATGGTTGAGATCTGAGAAAATAGGGTTAAGGATTTGTCACGATCCTCAGATATGGAGAAGCAGCACAGGGTTTAACTCTCTCAGTCATTAATAATTCATGCATTATGAAAAAAGTGTGCATTAGGTGCAAAGGCGATAGAAGTCCCAAAGTCTGAACTCATCTGGATCATTGGTTCCTATGGATGTGTGTCAGTGGATCATTGAGTCCAGAAGACCAAAAATCTGAGAGACTAGAGGTGATAAATGTTCAATCCCTATGAAGATATGAATACTATATTCAATTAGAGCCATCAATAAAAGGGGGGAACTTGTGGTAGTATATCTAGAGGTCTAGAGAGCTAGTACTCTGGGGGAAAGGAGTGAAATATTTCTTGGAAGAAAGGATTTCCGAAGTCCTAAACCGCGGGATTTATCCTAGGCATTGATATGGAGGAGGACATGTGGAAGAAGGAGAAGAACTATGGAACTTCGACGTTTAGGAGATACAAAGGTTTTCATTGCGCAAATGCCCAAACAAATGAAGCTTGAAATATATCTGGGTCATCCATTTGATGGAGCGCGGGGTCCATTGATTTGGGTCCTTCGTGAGTTCAGAGGTCCAGGGCTACGGAGGATCGAAACTGTTAGACATATGGAACTCTCAAAGCTTGGAATCCCAGAGTGGATCATGGTCATTGACTAATAGGGAGGTGTAAGTCATTGACTACTTTTCGTTTGTGTATTCAGTTGTCCAACCCTCTGAGAGAACTATGGTGCGGTGCTTCAAAAAGTCCTGAAGCTTAGAGCTACGAAGCGACTGTAAGCCGTCGATTTGGAGGAATATCTGGAGCCGTCTTATTTGACTTTGGAGTTTGAATCTACCAGCGCTTGGACTATTGAAGTGGTTAGAATCTTCGAAGCCTGAAATTATGAAGTGATTCCCCATCGTGGGTTTCAAGGGGTCCTATGGACTGTTGATCTTGGTTTTTGTCCGATGCTTCGCCACTTTGATGTTTAGAAGGAGCATGTTACAAGTTTCTTGAGACTCTCGAAGAACGATAGCTCTGAAATCCTGAATTCTTCAGAGACCTGAGCTCCAGCCCATGGTTTTCTCCTGAGGTCACTTGGGAGACTCCACTGGAGTGTGAAGACCCTCGTGAACTTGATTTTTCGCACGAGAAAAAGGGATAAGGCCTTTGGAGAATCATTTCAAGGGCTCAAGAGGGGCTCGAGAGATAAACCAACTCCCTAGTTTAACGATCCTAGATGAGGAGGTCACGTAGACCATAATGAGTAATTCAGGGGTGTGCATCAAGATGGTATCAAAGTCTGAATTAATCTTTATGTGAAAGAAAGTTCAGAACCATGCTGCCCAAAAGATGTGGGGAGAGACCTCTAGAAAATCCAGCCATGGAACAAGAGATGAGGCAACTCCGTATGAGAATGGATGTCATGGATATAGTGCAAAGAAGATATCCTGATGCTAGTGACATCATCAATGCCAAGAGTAAAGAAATGGAAGTAGAAGGAGATGCAGGAGAACTTAGAAGAAGCCACAGAGGAATGCTTGTTGAGAGTTGTTGTAAAAATGGGGGCCAGAGAAAAANNGAGGAATGCTTGTTGAGAGTTGTTGTAAAAATGGGGGCCAGAGAAAAAATTGAAGTATGAATGTATGAAGGAAAGGTGGATGTTGAAAGTTACTAGATTTGATAAGTGCTTTAGACAAGTACTTTGATTATTAGTATATCGATGATGAAAATAAGGTGAAGAATGTTATTACCAAACTGAAGGGATATGCAGTGCTATGGTGGGATGAACTACAAGACAACAAAAGATACAAAGGTAAGAAAAAAATAAAAATTTGGGACACGATAGTAGCTAAATTAAAATCTAAATTCATACCCAAGAATTACCAGATAAATCTATTTAGGAAGTTGCAGAACTTGAGACAGAAGGGCTTGTCAATGAAGGAGTACACTGAAGTGTTTTATAGGATGAACATAAGAGAAGGACATAGGGAGAGTGATGAAGAAAAATTTTTCATGTATATTAATGGCCCGAGGTATGACATCTGGGATGAAATCAACATGATGATGATGAGAACGGTGGAAGATGCTTATCAGGTGGCGCTGAAAGAAGAGGAATTTTTTTCTAGAATGAAGGTTCAGAGGAATAGAGGAAAGAATCCTGACAAAGGAAAGAAGAGGAATTTTTTTCTAGAATGAAGGTTCAGAGGAATAGAGGAAAGAATCCTGACAAAGGAGAAGGAACCACCAAAGAAAAGTTCCAAAAATTCAGGAAAGAAGTTGGAGGATTTAATAGTCAGATAGAGAGATGAGGAAGCTCTAGAGGAGGATACTTTGAAGGAAGAAACCCTTTTCACAGAGGAAGAGGAAGAGGATGAGGAGGATAAGTGAAGTGTTATGCCTATTGAAAGACATGGCATATGTCTTGGGAATGTCCTGAGAAGAAGAATGGAGGAACCGAAGGAGCTCAAAGGAGGAAGGTTGAGGGAGAAGCAAAAAAATATTGGGAATCCCTCACGATGAGGAAGGTTCTCTTAAAACCAAAGAAAGAGGTGGAAGAGCTAGTTCAAAGAAACAATCTGTCCAGAACTTCTTGCAAGACCAAGGATGCGGTATGAAAGGTGATTTTATACATTGGAAGTATTGATAAATTTGCATCCATAGATATGGTGGAAAATTTGGAGTTGGAGACAACTGCACATCCAAGTCCATACAAAGTATCATGGATGCAAAATGGACACCAAGTGATGGTATGTCAGCAGTGTAAGGTCAAATTTAAGATAGGTGGTTATAGGGATGAGATTTTATGTGATGTAATACCCATGTATGTTTCTCATGTTTTGTTGGGAAGACCATGGAAATATGAAATAAATGTCATACATGATTGGAGAAAAAATACTTACAACCTTGAGAAGAATGGCCATATACATATGTTGTTTCCAATAGAAGATAAGGAAGTGAAGAAAGAATCTAGTTTGAGTATACATCTCATGCATGGGAAGGAACCTTTGAAGGAAGAAGAATATCCTCGGTATTGTATTCTGAGGATAGCAGAGATCAATATCTCTCTTGGAATGAGTTTCACATATTCTCATGCTTGTGAGGAAGTGATGCAGAAGACATCCCAAGAAGAGGCTAAAGAACCAACGATTTTTGAAACTAACAGCGTGTGTGTGGTAATAGGTGTAGCAAAGAGGAGATTGGTCAAAAGCCAAATTTTGTTCAAAAATAAGTAAAGGAAAAAGAAACCTGCATAGTTGTGGGCCAAAGAAATTTCCCAGAGGATCATTCAGATTCAACACTCATTCAATGGGAGAAGGAATTTAGAGATGTTGGAAGAATGGTTAAATAATCCAAACGTAGAAGAATATTACCAAAGGGATGTAGTCATAAAGGATAGAAAAGGGGACCTTCGAGAAATAAAAGTTCTTGAAAAAACAAAAGAGAAGGATGAGCAACCGATGGGTAACAACAGTAGAAACCTACAACAAAGTGATTATCAAGAGAGTGAGAGAGAGTTTCATAGAAATAACTTGTCAAAGGATGCGATGGACAAGGAAACTATGGAGTTGAGAGGGTTGATAGAAAGGTCAGCCAAGGAGGCCAGAGAAGAATGCAATGGTAAAGTAGGTGAGTCCCTGAAATGTGTGATTTGGAGACCAGGAGAAGAGCCTACAGTAGTAGGAGAACAACAATAGAAACAACAACAATAATAAAGAGAAGCATGTCGACCAAAGTAGCAGAGGACCCATGAGTAGGAGCTCATGATTTTCCTTAGCAGAGGAGTATGATGTAGGAGCATCACCATAAAAAATTGAAGAGGTGAAGTGTAGGAAAACTCAGTACCCAACGCACACATTTCAAATCAGTTTTGATCCCAAGGAGAGCGCGTTATTTTGATATTTTGAAAGTGTTGTAATTAAAGATATTTTAATGTTTGGAGGCTTGATCGATTTCATGAAATCGTAGGAGATTGAATTTTATTTAATGTAAGTCAAGATTGTACATATATTGAGCATCAACTCATATCTGAATGTAATGGCCATTTATTGTAATAAGCCTTAGTAGATAGGTGTTTTTAATTATGATAGGATAGCACTAAGGTAATCAGAAGGAAGGCTCGAGAAGCCTCTCCATGTATAAATATATGTATTGTATGCCCAAATGAGGTTGTTGATCATTATCTTAGAAATCTTTTGAATATCATTGTAGAATGTTGTTGAAAAGAATAGTGGAGGACTGCATGAATCCATATATATATATATATATATATTCTGAATGAATATAACATAGGAGGTTTGCTTCCAAATGTCTGGTATTATTGATATCCAAGTTTGTTGAGTAAATATTGTGCTTTCTTATTTATGTGTTTTATATGCCTATGTGTGTACATTTTGTAGTCAAAGTGAAGGGATTGTAGATGCTTCCTTAATTTCATTTTTTTTCTCTTCTAATAGGTCTGGTGCAAGGAGTGCGAGGGTCAATCCTTCTTAGACTCGTTTACCCAGAAGAGAGGGAGTGAAGCTCTATAAAGTACGTGCAAAGAGTGCATAAGAACCACACAAAGAATGCGTAGGTAGATTCATTTTCAAACTCATTTTTTCAGGAGGAACAGTTTGAGTAATGTAATAACTATGCAAAGAGTGCACAGTCGCCCAGAGAAGGGTAAATTTGAAGAAGTCTCATGCAAGGTGTGCACTGGGAAAACACTAAGCTAATTTTTGAGGATTTGAGTTGGTAAAGCACAAGGAGTGTGTGAAAGGAACTCATAGACATTCAAAGTCTCGAAGGAGTGAAATATTTCTTGGAAGCAATGATTTATGAAGTCCCAAACCACGAGATTCATCCTAGTCGTTGATCCAGAGGAGGACACGTGGAGGAAGGAGAAGAACTCTGGCACTTCGATGTTCGGGAGATAAAAAGGTTTTCATTGCACCAAATTCCCTAACACCCGAAGCCCAAAATATGTCTGGGTCATTGATCCAGATGGATGTCGGCGGCCTCCCACGTATTCCAACTGGCTCATTTTGGAAATTTTCCAGTTCGGTAAGTTTTTCCTGGTTTTCGAGTCCCTGACTTTTGGGGCTCTCCACAGGAAAATGTTTATTCCTCATATATGCCTTTCCAATGGGATATTGTGTGCCTAAAACACATATCATATGCAAAATTTATGACCCCAAGAAGTTCATGTACTAACTTACCCAAATGTGGCCCACATGACTTTTGGCGCTTCATCTCCTAGGGTTAGATTTTTGGATGTCTAGGGTGTTTGAAATTCCTGTTTATTGTAAAAAGGACTTGAGAGCCTCATTGTAATAATCTTCTGATGAAAGAGCACAATCGTCACATCTCTTCTTAGAGATAAGCTACCACCATTGTAGCAAGCTTGTTTTCTGTTACATTTTACAGTTTCATCTTATTCCCTTATTGAATAGAAACTAGTTTTACTGTATATTTGTTATTCTATGTTAATAATATTTTGATAATAATCTATATTCATTTTTTTCTTCTCATAAAATCCAGATACGTCATCTATTTGATGGAGCATGGGGTCTGTTTATTTGGGTCCTTCACGAGTTTAGCAGTTTGATGCTTCGAAGGATAGAAACTGTTAGACATTCAAAACTCCTGAAGCTCAGAGTTCCAAAGTGGATCGTGGTTTTCGGATAATGGGGAGGTGTGAGTCATTGATTGTTTTTTGTGTGTGTATTCAACAGTCTGACGCTCTAGGAGAACTGCGGTGCAGTGATTCAAAAAGTCCCGAAGCCTGGAGCTGCGAAGCGACTGTAAGTCACTGATTAGGAGGAATATCTGGCTCCATCTGATTTGACTTCGGAGTTTGGCTCTCCAGGATATTGGAGTGTTGAAGCGGTTAGAATCCCTGAAGCCCAAAATTATGAAGTCATTCCCTACCATGGATTTCAATGGGTCGTATGGACCGTTGTTCTTGGTTGTTTTCCGGTGCTTCGCCACTTCGGTGTTGAGAAGGATCACGTTAAAATTTTCTTGATACTCTCCAAGCACGATAGCTTAGAAGTACCTAATTCTTTGTAGACTTGAGGTTTAGCCTGTGGTTTTGGCCCAAGGACACTTAGGAGACTCCAATGGAATTTGAATACCCTTGCAAACTTGATTTTTCATGCAGGAAAAAGGGATAAGGCCAGTGGAGAAGAATTTTGAGGGCTCAGCAGGGGCTCTAGAGCTAATCCAAATCCCTAGTTTAACGATCCTAGATCGGGAGGTCATGCATACCATAGGGAGTAAGTGGGGGGTCTGCATCAAACACCTTATGCAATATTACTTGGATTAGATTGGGCATTTGATAATGAGACTATGACCAACCTAAAGACAAGGAAAATGACTTTTCAATCAAGAAAATATATATTTGTTGCAACATTGGATCCTTCAAAAAGAGAAAGTTTTGTAGAGGAGATTTGTTTGGAAGGTCTTGTTTGCTTGGTTTTGCTTCCTAGATTTTGTTTACTAGCGCGTGTTGTTTGTTTCTCGAAGTTGACCATAAGATTTTTTTCACGAAGTTTGTTACTCATTTAAAATAGCTCCTCCACGTCGTTCACGTAGAATGCAGGGTTTATCTTCAGAGCATATGGACAGTTCACAACCCTTGCCCACAAGCACACCTGGAGGATCTCCCGGGCCAAGTGAAGCCATAGTCGTCACCACACCACAAGTGGAACGAACTGACTCTCTCGAACGTTTTTGAATTACAAATACTCGGGAGGATTTTCGACTTCCTAGTACTTCTCAGCGC
>CBVK0103723408.1:0-10815 GCA_900067695.1 Picea abies
CCTCACTCGGCCGGGGGGCATGGTTACATCATTGTAGCCATTGATTATTTTACGAAATGGGCTGAGGCGATGCCAACATTTGATAATACTGGAAAGACTGCAACGTTGTTTGTTTTTAATCACATCATAGCTCATTTTGGTGTTCCCCAAGCTATCATCACTGATCAAAGTAGCCACTTTAGGAATTTTATGATGTCTGAACTTACGGAAAAGTTGGGTCTTCGCCATGATAACTCAACACCTTATTATCCACAAGCTAATGGTCAAGTCGAAGTAATCAACAAAGTTATTATAACTATTCTCCGACGGATGATAGGAATTCATAAAATAAGTTGGCACACAATGTTGTTTTCAGCATTGTGGGCATACCAGACATCTATCAAATCCACTACTGGGTTTACACCTTTTCAGTTAGTCTATGGTGTGGAAGCCATTCTTCCTATAGAATGCGAGATACCCTCTCTGAAGCTAGCTGTTGAACTCTTACCCAACACTTCTACTGAAGAAGAATGTCTATTGTATCTAATGCGATTAGACGAAACTCAACGTGACGCCACTCTAGTAATAGAAGCGCAGAAAAAATGTGTCAAGGCCCAATATGACAAGCATGTCAAGCCTCACGTTTTCTCTGAAGGTGATCTTGTTCTTCTCTATGAACAGGATCAAGATGTGTTAGGAGCTGGGAAATTCGAACCAATGTGGCGAGGTCCTTATATTGTTCGCCGAGTTTTGGAAAAAGGAGCATATGAGCTGGTAGATTACGATGGTATCCCTTTGAGTGAACCCAGGAATGGGTTGTACTTGAAGAAGTACTATGCATAAATCATTTGTGCACAAGTACCTGTATTTTAATGTATCATACTTTGTGTGTGTTACTATAGTTTTCTTTTGTCGTTATCTGGTCTCTTCCCTTATGTGATGTTGTGTTTGATTTCCAGATGTCGGAGTCTTCGCTACCCTATATTGGCTTCGCTGATGGTGCTAGCCGTAGTACTCAAAACCTTTCTTCCACTGTGTGAGCAATCTATGCCCCAACAAACGAACTTGTATCTTTACGAGGTGTGTGCCTCGGTCGTGCGACCAACAACATTGTAGAGTATAACATAGTTATTGAATTATTTGTTGATGTTATCTCAATTCGTCATTTGGTTGTGTGACTGGACTCGCAGCTTGTAGTACTACAGTTAAGTAATATTTACTCTATTCGAAGTCCTACTTTGTTACGGGTGTATTTGCGAATTCGCCTCTTGGAACGTTATTTTGATCACATTGAATATCAACATATTCCTAGATGTCTTAATACATTAACAGATGCATTGGCTAATTATGTATTGGACAGACATTTGAATCATTTATAAATCAAACACATCGAAATTCACACAATATAAAGTAAACCGGTAGAAGCTGTCTGTATATATAACGATCAAAAGAGTTTTTTACAAAAGGTTTGTCCGAAGACCAAAATGTCAAAAATTGAAGCTTATAGCTTCTACAAAGTGACGTCATGGATGACGTTCACGGTAACACACGACTGCCCCAACAACCCTACGGAGTAGACGACTCATAGCTACTGATACCCCTACAGTATGACATTGATCGTGTCGTGGAACCTTTTCCAGAGACATATCTAGAATGTCTGCAGTAAGGCCCTCTAGATTCTGTTCCACTATTTGATAATCCTCAACATACTGTGGTGCTGCTGCTACCTCTCCTCGCCGTTGGATGGGAGAAGTACCGGGAGGTCTATACGGTCCAACATCTGTGTTATCAACAAACGATTTTGTATTAGTCTTTGGATGAATATATAAAACAAAAATATTTGAATATGATAAAAAATTCAAAAACATTTAAAAAGAGAAAATGCGTGTACTTCTTACCAAGGTCACCCCACTGAGTATCCTCTGGTAGTGCTAAGTTTGGATCTCCTCGGAAATCCAACCCAGCATAAGCATAGTCATCGACCATCAACATTTGGGTTTGAATCCAGTCAAAGAAAATATCATCGTACTTGACGATCGATCCTGCTACGTGTCGGGCCATGAGCCGACACCATCTCAACATCCTTGGATCCCTAGGACTCGGTATGTTCCACTCAACCTGTAGTCTAAATATGGGGACCCTCTCAAGGAATAAGGACACCAACAAAGATCCATACCCGAATTTCTTCAGGTTACCACGTCTGCATTTAGTCAATTGTTTTTTGATACTGCGAAGCACAGCATCTACCCAGTTGAATACTCGAGGCTCAGTACACTCGATGGCATACTGGAAGTAGCTCTGTAATTCCATATGAGGAGAAGAACTCCCAGCCATCTAAGCTATATTGAAAAGGATAGTACAGAGGGTCAAGTCTCGTACCCCCAGATAGCCACTTTTCCTTTCTGTCTCTCGACCTCGGGAACGCAGTATTGATTGTAGTACTCACTCATCTTTAGCCCACCACCTCTACTACCGATCAGGCTAACATAGTATCCATGTTGGGACAATCCAGTTAAAAAGTATATGTCCTCAATGTCTATGGACAGTGTGTGAGCCCCCACATGAAAAACCTGTTGATCTAGGTCCCACATACGCACTAGGTATTCTAATAGTCTGACCTGGGCCCTCATGCCCAGGATGCGAAAGCACATTAAGAGCCCACAATATCTCAAAGAAGCTATGGTAGGTGGATGATTTTCAGCCATTGAATTATCCTCTTCATGTTCCCTTTCACGCCACTCAAGTACCATGGTGATGGCCAATTATCTACACAAAGAACATAATAAGAGGATTAATAACTTTTTTTATGCTTTGAATATTTTTCAATGGCTAAAATTTTAAAAAAAAGTTGGGCTTTGCAGTTCTCGCAGGTGCCCCATGGGAACAATGTGAGAACCTCGCAGGTGGCTTAAGGCTCACCTGCGATAACGTCTCATTCTTGCAGGCTCCATATGGCCCGCCTGCGAGAATTGCAGCGCGCATGTAGGGCTTAAAAACTTAACTTAAAACTAAACATTTAACCAATGAAATCACAAATTTAAACCATGAAAATGTCAAGGATGAGGAGCTTACTTTAATGTCACAGATGGCTCATTGAATGGTCTCTCGTAGCTCCCACAAATCGACGCCAAACTTGGAGGGTAAAAGAGGGGTTTTTTGAGCTCAATAGTGAAATGTAAAATGGTGTGGTAAAAAAGAGTATTTACTCATTTTATTTACTTTTACTATATCATTTTGGGTTTTTATAATTATTTATGAATTAAACCCTAATCACTAATGTTATGATGAGTGTAACTCTTGCAGGTATGATGACTTTGATGATTCAATATAGGGATATGGACATGTTTTCTTTGTTATCGCATGTTTCTGATTGTTTTTTATGGTTTTTACATAAAACCTCGAGCGTTGTTTTTGTCTGTTCTTGCGCTTGTAAATACATGAGAACGTGATCGAGCATACTTTTATCACTTTTTCAGGCTCAACAAGGTTATACGAAAAAGGAACCCCCCTGGAGTCCTCTTTAAGATCTTTTCAGACTCTCTAAACATGAAAAGATTGCCGAGCGACCTTGCTATCTTCACGCTCGATAAAGTATTTGAAGTAAGCATCTGGTGAGCGATAATTTATCTCTTTTTCAGTCTCGTCCAGACTATTTTACGAAAAAGGAACTGAGAGATTTCTCTTTTAAGTGTTTTTCCAAACTCTATAATCTTGAAAAACCTTCGAGTTTTCTATCTTTGGACTCGTTAAACAAACATTGACAGACCCATGATGGGACCGAACCACTCCTTCTTAGGGTTCGTTAAAAATACTCCGAGGGACTCACCTGAAGGATGAGTTTACATCAACAAGCATATGTTATCCTCCTCAAGCTTGCATAAAAATAAAGAGGTACGTGCCAGAAATGGTGGGGGAAAATTTGGGAAAGGGATATGTTTTCATCTTCGTATTGATTGGCAGTAAGTGTCTCTCTTGAACATGACACCCCCTATTCATCATTTGAAGCCAGTTTGGGAAATCCAATTGTCTCTCATTTGATCTATTACAAGGTTATTCCCTATGTCGTCTTTGAGTCAATGCTGCCAAATCATTGGTCGTTTCGTTCATATGTTCAAGAGAAGTCCATATAAAACCTATATTGAGTCATCCATCTACAGTTATCCATTCTTTTCATGTCGGCCTTCCCTGTGTCTGGTCCAATTTGCAAAATGCTCTGTTTCACCTTCAAACTCTGTTACTCATTTTGTGTCATTGATGGGGGATACATCAAGGCCCTCCTATGATGAGTTTTGTTCCATCAACTTCAGCTCATTATCCGGAATCAAGACTTAGAAATTATTTGGTACCTTGAAACTTGCATACCTCAATGGCAGGTTTCCTCACTTTCGACAGTGGGTTTACATCATTGACCCCTGATAGAAAGATTCCATCGGATGTTCGACATCAACTCATTTATTCACACTCAATGGATTGTACTATGGTACCTTGGGAGTCATTGACATCAATGGTGATTTCCCTCGCACTTGTTAACGGTTTCATCAATGACCGGTAATCAAGTGGTTTCTACCATGTTCGACTTCAACAAATGTAATCACATGGTTAGATTCATACTTTGGGCGACGAGATTGAAGACCCTAGATATTATCTTTGTGATCTAGGTTGCGATGGAGTATGTATAATTTGCGACACATAGATCCACTGTGTATGTTTCGTGGCTATGTCATCTTGATTTGAAATTTCTCGCATAGATCCACAGTGTATTCTGGTGGCTATGCTATATTTTGACGGCATGGATCCACAGTGTATAATTGGTGGCCATGACCCATGTCTATAATTTCATCAGTCTATGATCTGAGTATGGGAATGCCTACCTCAGAATTGGTATATATGATATTCTGCAGATGCTTGGTTGTTCGCAGGTTTCCGATTAGATGTGCTCCTGGTTCCCGACACACACATGCAACTTACAAAGTCTATCGGTTGTCACTGGTTCCAACCTCATACTTTGGGGGGGATTATGTTACCCATGATTTTGGTCATCATGATGATGTATTGCTGATGATGTTCTCAAGATTTTCATTAGAACTTTCACCTGAGAAAAGTTACCTTCATCTCTTTCCAGAAAGCACAGTTTTGAGGACTATTCGTAGGCTGCTAGTATATTTTCCTGCGAGAATGAATGATTCTCGCAGGTTGCCTTAAGCCAAGGTGAGAGAAGTTCACACTGTGTTGAACTGCTAGGGTGAGAACTCTTTCTAAAGAAGGGAAAAAGATGAATTCTCGAAGCTTCTAGAAGGGAATCTTCTAGAAGGATGAGATGGCATTCGAATGGTTAATGGCATTCGAATGGTTATCCTAGTACTGGATTCCCTGATATTTTGGGATCATTCTTATCCAAGTAAATAATTCATTCTCTTCTATATATTGAGGAAATTCTCATGGAAAAAATTAGAAGCAAACAAGGTTAAGCAAGATTCATTGGAATATTGGTGAAAGATTGTGTGAAGGACTGATGCTACAACAGCCAAGAACTCCAACAAGTTTATCAAAAGTGGTTGATCTTCTTCATGCAAGTGAGCAAGTGTGTGTGTCGGAGCCAAGGGCCATCGAAAGGAAGTTTGCGACATCAAGGATCAGGTTGTAATATTTACTTTCCATCAATATGATACAGTAATATGTCCCTTTCCCATAAAGCTAATTCCACTTTATTGTATAACTCCTTGATCATATACATAGATTCACTGTTGAATAGATTGTGCTTTCTTCACTTCAGTTGGTTTGTATTGTTTTGTTCTTGACTGTACGAGAGAACTGGAGCGAAGCAGGAGAAAAAAAGACCAAAGGAAGCGATAATAAGGTATGTTCTTTGTTCTTGCCTCCTATTTAATTCAATGGTTAGAATCTAGGGAAAGAGTCATGTTCTGTTTTGCTTTGTTCTAGATCCAGGTGGATCTAGGGAGATCGATTTGTGTTCACATTTACGGATTTATCCAATAACACTTATGCAATATTACTTGGATTAGATTGGGCATTTGATAATGAGATTATGACCAACCTGAAGACAAGGAAAATGACTTTTGAATCAAGCAAATATATATTTGTTGCAACATTGGATCATTCAAAAAGAGAAAGTTTTGTAGAGGAGACTTGTTTGGATCTAGAAGAAATAAACCATTTGTACAGAACCACTGCACGAGAAGAAGATTATGTCAACCCAAATACAGATGGGGTACTTAGCTAGAGAAGCATTACATCATGTGCTTTAGACTTAGACACAGGTTTGGAGAATTAGAAACATCGACTACATGAAGTCTCCATAAGAAGGTGTGCAAGAATAGACTGTGCATTAAGATGGGTGGGTACAAAGATAAGGGAACCTCCTAGTTTTCATGGGTTAAACAACTTAGAGGATTTCTAGAAAAAATATGAGGAGAAGGTTTTGGAAAATTAAAGGCTCTTATCCCTGGATATTTCACTTAAGGAAACACCTGCAAGATGGTGGGGTGCTAACAAAGAAACAATTTAGGATTGGTATCAATGTAAACGACTATTGCGCATTAGATTTTGTGCAAAATAGGGGAGCAATATAGTGTGGAAGTATGATGGGCGAGGAACACCAGTTGAACACTTGGAGAAGTGAGGATTGGAGGATGACACTGTGAGAGGAATGACCTCATCACTTTATTCATACATTGGAAGGGATCCCAGGGAACTGGTACATAGATAAGGAGATGCATAGAGGCACTACAAAATGGACAAGATTACAACATAATTTTGTAGTAACCTTTTTGTTTGACCATGATAAAACCAACATTGATTCAACATTGAAGCGGATAAGGTCAATGATATTTTTTGATGAACCATAGATTGAAATCATAAAAGAATATCAATAACATAATAGACAGATAATCAAAGAGTTACTCTCATGTTCTCATGTTGAAGAGGAAGCACCAGATGGAGATGATATGCACAACATTCATATCACAAAGATTGAAGGAGAGAGAGAAGTGGAAGGTCCATCTCTGGAGTCAGAGGCATTTTTTGCACCTATCAAAGTCAAGAAAGACAACATTGGGATGAACAAAAATCCTAAAATGGAAAGTATTGGAGACTACTGAGATGATAGAACACTAGAAAGGATAACATAGTTACTGCGTGAATACAATGACCTATTTCCAACAACCTTTATATAGTTGAAAGGAATAGCAGGGGAGTTAGGTGAGATGAAGATACCCCTCAAACCTGAGGTTGGACCTATCAGAAAAAGAACTTACAGGCTAAATCCAGTGAATAAGTAGAAAGTGAAAGAATAAATTAACTGAATGTTGGAAGCTGGCATTATAGAACCAATAGAGGAATCTAAATTGATCGGTCCCATGGTAGTATAGGAGAAGAAGCAAGGGGGTGTTATCACATTTATTTGTAGGAGGGGGTGTTTTCCTAATAAGTTGGCCCCTTCACGAAGTAATCAAAGAAAATGGGAAAAAAACCCATTTTCTAGTCCACCTGTGCCACCTTGCCCCACATCATCTCCATCCTAGTCCACCTCATCACCCACTCGTGTGCGTCCTACGCTGTCCACATGGCTAGTTCCCAACTACTATTTCATGCCTAGCACACAAATCACCCCATCAACTACCATGTCCTACAGGTGCAGAGTTGACTTGAGCCTTCCCTGATCCCAATGAAGCAGTTATTGAGGTTGGTTGGTGGTTGTTGAACGTCGTTTCTGCCATAAATAGAAAGCACATAAAAGGACTTCTTGTTAGCTAGCTCATCAATAGGTTTGTTTTGAAGCCTGCTTGCATCTGATCAAAGTTCACATCTAGTCAGAGACTGTATGCACAGTCAGACATGAGGCATGCAGACGTAATCCCTTCAATGTAGCTACTCGGTTATGCTTTCATGATTTTGTTTTGAGTATAAATACTCAGTTTTGATATTTTGTAAGGGTTGATGGTAGAGCGACGCTCCCAATTGTAAAGTTTTGATGAGGCCTCTGGTTCTCTGATTATGTATAATTACTTGAGACTTCTTGTTTAATGGTATTCAGTCCCCCCCCTTCATTTATTTTCTTCGGATTCTGAGAGCTCGGGCATGGATGATCCAGTCGAGTGTTGTGACTGTAGTGTAATGTAGGTTTGATTGTAGTTGTCATTACAACATTTTTCAGTTTCTTAAAGTTATCATATCCAAGAGGATCTTGTGTCTCAATCTTTTCCTCCAGAGGCTACTGGAAGACCTATGTCCATAGCAGACCACCATGTTTTCCTCATGTTCTTCCACCTACTCACCACTATACAAACTTACTAACTAAAGTTAGATCAAGACCTCATTTATATACATGCATCAACCTAGTGTTTCTAAGTTAAGGTGATATAATATTGATATTGCATCCATTAGAACACCCTTTAAAACTATTCACTGTCACATACAGACTGATGGGCCTTGGGATTACCTCTACAACAATCCAGAGGTGACCTCCAACGCTAACATTTATGGCGCCGTTTCTGGGGACGAATTGAGGATTTTCCCTGGGATTGTATGTCATATCTTACTGGTTCTGAAGGTGCATCAGAACCCAGTACATCAAGATTACAACTGTGCACTTGCCAACTCCACTGTGGAAAATCCATTTTGGCAACTCCACTATTTCAGCTGTGGCTTCCAAAGGCATACACATGAGGTCTACTCCATACCTGCCTTTGGCAACACCTGAAGCTAACATAGAGAAAATTATCAAAAAGGGAAAGACCCTTCATGAAGGCACTTCTACCACTGAATAGGTATTTCTGATAATTTTCATTATCCTATAGGAACTCCAATTTCTGTTGTTCATCCTTTTGTTATACCTTCTGTTGGATTTTCCAAAACTTTGAATTTTGAGAGTGTTCCTATTGATTTTTCCCCTCCTAGTCTGGGATTAGAGAGAGAAAGAATTGTCACTCCACTCTCCCCTGAAATTATACTGTGGTTTAGATCCAACGCCTAAGAATATTTTCCTACCCTGGGCTTTACCACTCCTCCTCCTATTAGAGTTACTTATTTTGTATAAAGAGAAACCTTTTCTCCCCCAAGCCCGGTAGCCTTTTCCCCAAATCCTATGATGTTTCCATTTCCTCTTAGAGGCTCAGTTCCAGTCTCCCCTTCTCTAACATCTTCTCCCCCTAATTTGCCTCCACCTCATATCTCTATGGCAGGTCCTAATCCCCCTTGAAATAGAATGGATGCCATAGTGGCTGTAAGATATGCTCCACTAGTCCTACCTTAGCCGATGAACTCTCTCCCTGTTGGAGACTACCTAAATTATATGCCCAAGTTCACTGAAGAAGAAGAAATAACTATTGAAGAACACCTCGTTGCCTTCTACAGTTATGCAGATAATCTGAATATTGAAAATGAAGATATCTGGATGAGAGTCTTTGTCCAGAGCCTTGATGGTAAGGTTAGAAAGTGGTTCAGAGGTTTGATCCATGGATTCATTTCTTGGATTGAGGCTCTAGATGATGCCTTCTTGAGATAGAGGGGGGATAAAAAATACTTTATGTATTATATCATAGAATTTGGGTCCCTGAGGAGGAAAGAGGGAGAATCTGTCTCCGATTTCTCCAAAAGATTCAACAAGATGTACAATAAAATTCCTGTTGAGATAAAGCCTACTGAATCCTTTGCCAAAATCACCTATGCTAGTGCTTTTGACCCTGATTTCCACCTCTTATTAAGATAAAGAAGAGCTACTTCCCTGGCTCATATGCAAGATGCATCCCTGGAAGTAGAATCCAATGTATTAGTAGTTGACAGACTTAGGAACAAAGTTGATAGAGACAGGGGAAGAGGGAGATATGATGCCTCAACCTTTGGTTCTTCTGCATCCCATCCTCAAGTGGATGAATTGACCAAGATGGTGAAATCCCTATATTCATAAATGGAGAAAATGAAATTTGAAGGGAAGCAAGGTTATAAGAATGTTCCAAATGTTGATAATAGAGTCAAATTTAGGAGGCCAAACAACACTGCTCCTCAGATCATGCCAAGGGAACATAGGAACAGAGACAGGGATGATCAAAAAATACAAACCCTTCTTCAAAATAACCTTGTTGTTGATGAAGAAGGAGAGGAAGAAGAGATGGATCCTGAAATCCATTGTCTTGGAGACACCTCCCCATTCCCTCACTTGACTCAA
Source organism: Picea abies (assembly GCA_900067695.1). NCBI lineage: Eukaryota > Viridiplantae > Streptophyta > Pinopsida > Pinales > Pinaceae > Picea > Picea abies. The sequence continues at coordinate 10,163 of CBVK0103723408.1, forward strand.
TTTGCATATGAGGAGTCTCTCTTAGACAAACAAATAAATGAGATGAGTAAGGGGGAGAAAGACAATAGCAGTCCAAATAAAAATAACCTCAGGTTAGAAAAGAAATAAGAAAAGTCTAACATCCCTCATCAACCTTCCAAAGCAGATAAACTTGCCAAATATGAAACAAACAACAACAAAGGAAAGAAATCTCAGAATCCCCCACCAATAGCCAAAGACCTCATCCCAGAGGTGAGAGAAATTATGAAGCCCCCTTCATGTTTTAAATTTGAGCATGAAATCCAAAAGATTAGGATCCATGTTCCCTTTTCAGAGATATTCAAAAACGAAGACTTCAAAAGGTCCCTCTCTAAGATGTTGTAGTCTGAGCCATCCTGCCATTCCATAGACTCAGTAAATCTCCAAGATGAAAATCCGACAGTCATCTTAGGTCCCATGTTAGAAGATAGAGATTATTCATCCCCTCCTTTCTACACATCATTGAACATACATGATAAGGTGTTGCATAATTGTCTGATGGACTCTAGGGAATATGTTAAGCCCTAATATTGGCTCATTACCCCTTAATTGGGGCATATTAGATTAGTAATGCTATTTTATTTATGTCATCTTAGGCCATTAGTTGTAATTTAAATTAGTAATGTTATTTTAAT
>CBVK0103723424.1:0-12751 GCA_900067695.1 Picea abies
GGTGTGTTCTTGGTGTGGCATGCCCATCTTGTGGGAGGCTGGGTATGTTACAGATTCATAACAACGCACAATCGTAGTGGCATTTCCTGGCTTAGGTGGTTGGGGATGTTACATCTTGTATTCAACACTTGATCAAATTCTAGGATAGAGGCTATCTGACCTACATTTGCGTAGAAATGCAATGGGATCACTACTTCTTGACCATAGACTAGTTTAAAGGGAGTCTGACCAGTCGATATTTTGTATGTTGTTCTATATGCCCACAATGTGGCTGGAATTTTGTCATCCCAATCATCTCTATCAAGTTCACATGTTTTCTTCAGGCCCTTATTTAGCGTTTTGTTAAAAGACTCGATCACTCCATTAGCTTGTGGGTGATATGCAGTTGTTTTTCTATAGGCAATCATGAATTTATTCAACAATACTTCAATTGTACTATTGATGAAGTGGGTGCTTGTGGGTGATATGCAGTTGTTTTTCTATAGGCAATCATGAATTTATTCAACAATACTTCAATTGTACTATTGATGAAGTGGGTTCCTTGATCACTTATTATTGTTAAGGGACAATCAAATATGGATATATATTTTCAGAAAAAAAAAATTGTAGTTGTTTCCTTTGTATAGTTCTCGACTAGTTCTACTTCTTCCCACTTTGTTAGGTATTCAACGACTGTAATAATGTATTTTTCTCCCAACCGTTTTTCTCTTTTTGGGAAAGGGCTGAAAAAATCAATAACCCATATTTGAAATGGCAAACTGGGGTTTACCGAGTGCAAGGGAATTTTTTTCTTCCACAATGGTCGACCTAAAATTTGACACTTGTCGCATTTATTTACTTGTTCTCAATATTATTTATGTAAATTCAACCACCAGAGACCGTCTTGAAGGGTTTTCCTAGCTGTCGTATTGGCTTGAAAGAGACCTTCTAATGGGCCTGCATGTTCTTTATTAATGATGTATTCTCATTCATGCTCTAATGCACATATTCATAGAATGTCGTCGATTCCTAGCCTGTAAAAATATCCATTCAATATCCATTCATGAGAGTGAATGGTGCAACTTTCATGGCTAGGATTTTTCATTTATTGGCTAGGAGATATTAGGTGCTTTCCCTTCTTCTAGAAAGTTTGAAATTTATTCTAATTCTTTGGGAACAACTTCAACTCTGAATAGATTCACATTTGGTAAATCGTCATCTATCCTTGCCGGATCTTCCCCTGTTTCGAGTCGGGACAGATGGTCCAAGTTGATATTCTTTTTTCCCAGTCAGACTACCACTTAGAAGTCGAATTCTTGAAAGAGTAGTAGCCATCAATAAATTTTCCCTTGATGGATTGGTTTATTAACTAGATATTTCAATGCTTGATGGTCTATGAAAAATGTAAAGTGATTCACTAATAGATAGTGTCAAAATTTTTGCAGAGAAAAAATCATTTCTAAGGCTTCTCATTCGATTGTCGAATAATTCCTTTCTGCTTTATTTAGTTTTCGACTAGCTTATGCATTCAGGTGGTCGACCATGTCATCCTGTGACTGGTCTAATATCATGCCAATAACAACATTTGAGGCGTCGACATGGACATGCAATTTACTTGACCATTCTTGAAGTCATAGGATGGGAACTTCTACCAATTTTGTTTTTAATAGTTCGAAATATTTGTCACATTTCTAGCTCCACTGGAACTCAAATTCTTTCTTTAAAATCTCATTGATTGGGAACGTGATGTCAGATTAGTGTCGGATGAAAATTTTGTAGTACCCCTTGTGTGTAAGGGAGATTTTGATTTGTTTATTTTTGAATGGTGGTTTCAAGTTGAGGATAATTTCAATTTTGTCCATGTCGAATTTTATCCCATCCTTGCATACAATATGGCCCAACTGATCCAAGAGGATCTATGATCGCTAAAAAATAAACAGTCTCAAATGCTAAAACATATGGCATTTTTTCATAGGTATCAACAAGACATTTCCAACGACATGTGAATTTCCTCAAATGATCGTCGTATGAGGAAGATATCACAATTTGATTTTTTGGCAAAACAAGAGAAAATGGAAAAATGGGGGCGCCATGTGGTAGGTCCACAGGGTGCCATATGGCCATCCATACAACTGACTTAGCATATGATGACATCAACATGTTGAAATGGAAACACAAGAGGCTACTATGTGTCACCTAGAAATGGTTGATTTATCACCTAGTTGGACCAATAATTGACTACCACATGCCATCCATATGGATGTCGTGGTAGTCCCATCAACAGTTCAATCATCAAACCATACACCTAGTTGGCAGGTGACGAGGTGGGTTGCTAGAACACCACATGACAAGGTTATGAGTTGGAAGAGGTGGCCAATGGGAGGTTTCCATGTGGACTAATCGAGAGGTTCCACTTGTCACCTTCGAGAAGGCCAATGAGGCCTGGGGGTCGAAACATTTGGTCCCATCCCACCAAATATGGAAAATTCCACCAAATCTCTTAAAACCCACCAAATTTGGAAAATTGTGCCTATTTAAACTGACATGCAAATCAATGCAAAAGGTCATTTTGGCACACAAATTGATGAAGAGTACGGATCTTATAGGGTTCTTGGCACAGTCTTTGAGTTTTTTCTAAGGGGAGGTCTCAAGAGCCTGTTCAGAAGTATATCGACTTTATACTCAAAAGTTTTAGAATTTAGAGAAGAGTTCAAATCCGACCTCTATTTTTGAGTTGGAGCAATCGATCTGTAGGAGGTATTCATAGATTTTGTTGTTGAGCCAAGTATAGAAGAGTCTATACTCTAAAGTCTCATAAATTACTGTAGAATCAAATGGTGGTTTCTATTTTTGTTTTTTAGTTGCAAAACTGAAAGGTGATTTTAGAAGTTGAATTATAATCCTTTCTTTGTATTATTTCATCATTTTGAGATTAATGAAGAGCGATCTCACTGTTGGGAGTGGACCCAAATATGTAGCGAGGATGTATGGTGAACTATGTTATCAAGTTTTGTTTTTATTGCATTGATATTGTTCTCTTTGATATCTTCTTTACATCTCACAAATTCACTTATGAAGAATCAATTAAGAAAGTTGATGTTCATAAGTCTAAGAGTTTAGTTAAATGAACCAATCCACAAAACATTGCAAAGAATAATGTCAATTTAAAGATCCTAGAGACTGAAAAAGTTTTTTTATCAATAAAGGACTAATGGTTGAATTGGTAACTTAATATTTTTAGATCAAGTGGTATCATAGTAGGTTTCACAGGTGGATGCTCACCAAATCTATACTCAAGAAGGGTGTAGGTTGACTTGAGTCTTATAATCCTGAAATTGGTTCAAGGAACTTCACTCAAAGAGGAGAGATGGCTTCACCAAGAAGTATAAGTCCTTACGACTCTGAAGATTATTTCTTCGAGGCATTTAATTTGATGAAAGCCATGGTGGAAGAGATTTACAATGAAAGAGGGAAACAAAGAGGAGAAAGAGAATCTTGGGTAAAATAAGGAGGATTTGAAGGTGGTGGATATTCAAGACCTTCTTCACCATCATCATCATCATCTATTGATGGTGCAAGTTAAAATTCTTCCAAGAATAAGAATTCTAAAAATCCTTCTCATTCTAATGATATGCCATTACTAAAGTTAGATGTTAAATTTGATTTTCCTATTTATGATGGATAATTGAATGAAAAAAAGTTGGACCACTGGGTAAAGCAGATAGAAGTCTACTATAGGGTGGAAAATATCAAACAACACACTACAAAGATTCCATTGGATACTCTCCACATGGGTGGTATAGCTCTAATTTGGTGGGAGAGTCTAACTCAAGAAGATCTATTACAACATGGTTAAACCATTTCCTCTTGGGTTGAATTCATTTCCACATTGAGAAAGAAATTATATCCTTTGGAATGTACTCAAACATCTATGTTTTATTAGTTACATATAAGACAATTAAAATGGAAAAATGTTCAAGCTTATACACAAGAATTTAAGAAGAAGGATTTAGCATTGGAAATTCAATTACACACTCGTGAAACTCTTCTTAAATACATTGGTGGTTTACATTATTATCTTCACCATATTATTTTGATGTTTAATCCTATTAATATTGATGAAGTGTCAGTACAAGCTACTCATCTTGAATCTAGAAAAGGTAAACAAGATATGGAGAATGTGTCGAAAGGAAAAGAGAAGGGTAAGAAGGAAACTAGAATAAATAAATTTAAAGAGAAACCTACATGTTCCCATTGCGGTAATAAGGGACATGAGGAGGACAAGTATTAGAAGATGCATCCTAAATTGCTACCAAAAAAGTTCCAGAACAAGGAGGAACAAACGAATGTTGCTATAGTGCAATAGGAATTAGGGTCAGATTCAGGTGATGAGACAACGATTGTCTCTACGGGTGTCAAAGGTATATCATTTGTTAGTTCAAGTTCTACTGTTCAATCTTCTAAGTTTGAAGATGACGATAAGAAATGAAATGAGCTTTTCTATGTAAGAGTCATAGTGAAGCACACAAAGGTAGATACTTTGTTTGATAATGGCTCTCAAGTTAATTTGATTTCAGAAGCAATTGTTATGGAGTTTGGATTAAAGACTCAACCTCATAAGAAGCCTTACCCTTTGGTTGGGTACAAAAGGGCACTCAATTAAAAGTAACTAGATAGTGTACACTTAAGTTTGCAATTTCTTCCAAGTTTATCGATGAGGTTGTATTAGATATTTTCCCTCTCGACATATGAAGAATAGTCTTGGGTATCCCCTATCTATATGATCTAAAAACCATATTCTATCGTGAAGAAAATAAATATCATATTTTCAAGGATAAGGTTGAATATATTGTTAAATCTCATAATATTAAGACTAATAAATCTCTAGTGAGTACAGGAAAAATAAAGAGACTTTTCAATGCTAGCAAATATTTTGTTCTCCAACTTGAAAAACAAAGAGATCAAGATGTATTAGATGTTTCTCTAGGTTTTGATCTAGGTCATCACAATGAATTGGTGAATTCATTTGGTGAAATTGTTCAGAAGATAAAGTAGTTTGTTGATTCATTTCCTTTGGAAAAAATGTATTATGTATTATTTCTAGTTAGTTGTTTCTGGTTGACAGGCATGATAGTGAATGCAAGAGAATGTGGAAGTAGGTAAATGAATGTTTATATCAACAATATAATTGTTTTTATTAACATGGTTGGACATTTTATTGTGATACCAGGTTTTCAATATCTAGTCATGATTAGTGGATTATGGACAAGTGGGGAGGCAATACCCTCACTTGATTGATGAATAAAGTATTTTGGAGGTCCAAAAGCTTCCCAGTGGGAAGGAATGATCTAGGAGGATATGTGATCCCTAAAAATAAACATTCTCAAATGCTAAAATAGATGGCATCGTTGCATAGGGTTCAACGAGAGATTTCCAATAGTGCATGAATCACCTCAAATAGACATCATATGAGGTAGATATTGTAGTTTGAAGTTTCGGTGAAACGATAGAAAATGGAAAAATGGGGGTGCCACGTGGAAGGCCCACATGCTTCCATGTGGCCATCAGTACAAATCACTTGGCATAGGATGATGTCAGCATGCAGACATGAAATCACGAGAGGTTTCCATGTTGGGCCAATAATTGGTTGTCACGTGGAATCTGTATGGATGACATGGAGTCATGTCAACAACCTAATTAGTAGATTGTATGCCCAGTTGGAAGGTGATAGTTCCATGTGGCAGGGTAGTGAGTTGGTAGAAGCGTCCAATGAGAGGCTTCCATGTAGACCAATTGGGAGGTGACATGTGGCACCTTCAAGAAGGACAATGAGGCCTAGGGGTCGAAACGTTTGGCCCCATCCCACCAAATTTGGAAAATTCCACCAAATCTGGAAAAACCCACCAAATATGGAAAATCATGCCTATTTAAAATGACATGTAAATGGATGTGAAAGATAGTTTTGGCACACAAATCGATGCATAGTATGAATCTGATAGGGTTTCTAGTGTAGTCTTGGAGTTTGTGTCGAGGGGAGGTCCCGAGAGCCTGTTCAGAAGTATAACAAATTTATACTCAAAAGTTTTAGAATTTTGAAAGGAATTCAAATCCGACCTCAATTTCTGAGTTGGACCAACCTATTTGAAGGAGGTATTCAAAGATTTTATTTTCGAGCCACGTATAGCATAGTTTATACTATAAAGTCTTAGAAATTATTGTAGAATCCAATGGTGGTTTCTGTTTTTGTTTCTGAGTCGCATAATTGAAAGGTGATTTCATAAGTTGAATTGTAAGCCTTTATTTGTATTTTTTCAACATTTTAAGATTAATTAAGAGTGGTCTCACTATTAGGAGTGGACCCAGAGATGTAGCCAAGATGTCTGGGAACTTCGTTATCAAGTTTTTTTGTGATTGTGTTGATATTGTTCTCTTTGATCTCTTCTTTACATCTCACAAATTAACTTATGAAGAATGAATTAAGAAAGTTGATGTTCATAAGTCTAAGAGTTTAGTTAAATGAAGAAATCCACATAAGTTGATGTTCATAAGTCTAAGAGTTTAGTTAAATGAAGAAATCCACATAAAATTTCAAAGTGCACTGTCAATTTAAATATCTTGTAAACCAAAAAATACTTGTTATCAATAAAGGACTAATGGTTGAATTGGTAACTTAATATTTTCAAATCACCACAGTATTCCTATGGGTGTGTTGAAGATACACTTTTTTATGTTTAAAGACAATTGGATTTACCTGCATCTTTCCAACATCATTCATAACCATTGGATGTGGTATTTTAGTATGATGTAGATAGTCCAATCATTGAAATACACAACCATTGTTTTATAAATATATTCTTGAAATTTCTTTACCACTATCCTCGAGAATACTGCTAGGGAGTTTTTGATGCCAAACGACATAACTTTTTATGCGAATGATCTGAATTCAGAATTGAATGTAGTTTTTTGTTGGTATTATTTTTCTATAAGTACTTGATTGTATCCAGAGAATGCATCAGTGAATGAGTAACATTCATGTCTTTCTACTTCATTAATAATCTCATCAACAAATGGTGTCGGGAATGGATCAGTCACTTTGATTTTATTCAATCCACGAAAGTTGACATAAATTCTTAAATTCTTTGGGTCATGCTTCTTGGGATGCATAACCACGAGGCTTTCCCATTCCAACTTTTCAATCGGCTATATAATGCCAACAACTAGCATTACTTCAATTTATTTTTGGACAATGGGATTGTATTTGTGTGCTAATGTATATGGCCTTTTTTTGACAAGTTTGGCGCCATGAATGAGGTCGATTTTCATTTCACCCATATCTTGTACCAATCCTTTGAGGTATTTGTAGTCTTGTGCAAATACATCTTTATATTCCTTTAGCAGGTTGACTATTTCCATGGTTTTCTTGTCGAACCAATAGTCACCTATTCTGGCCATTTTTGGTCGATCATCTTTTGAAATGTCAAATTATTTGGTTTTAATTTATGCATCCATCCATTTGGCCACTTTTTACTCGTCCTTTTGGCATTCTCCTTCCAAAAATTGATTATAACTCGATGGAAAGTCGTGTTTTTTAGTATCGTATTTCTCTTCTTTTTCTTCCTTGGTTATAGAGTAGATTGCTTTTACATGGTTTTGTACTCCAAGATTGGTTGTCATCCATTGAAATATTTGTCCTGGAAAACTTATGTTTTCCATGTCTATTCGATGAGCTATGATATTATTTGAATTGTGTGTTGATATTAAATTACAAGTCGAAGTTGAGCCCATATCGACTTCATTTTTTTCTTTTTTATGACATTCCTAGGGAATTGGTTTTTCTAAGAATTTTGTGATCTCTCTTGTTGCTTCATTCAACAATGATTCTTCAAGTCTAAATTCAAAGTATTTAAGGAATTGTTTTTTTATTTCATTCTAATCGAATGTTTTTTTTTGTGGGGTATGTCATCCAATGTGTTTCGAACCATGTGAGGCCATACCCTTTCATATCTATAGCCTACTTTCCTCAATTCCCTCTCACATTTTTGGATGTGAGTGACTGGGTTGAATCCAAGTTTGAACATTGGGATGTCTATACTAGTTGATAGTCTTTTCCCACCGAATATTCCACGTTTGAATTCTAGGTGCATGTTCCTCCCACCATTGGGCTTATTCTCCTGTAAATAATTTGACTAGACTTTTCACTCTCCCCTGATCTTCAACTGACTTGGAAACCTCGTCGACATGCATTGATGGAAAGTTACTTTCACTGAAATATAGAGGCTTCTTCGTGTGTGAAAGTGTCAGAATTAGTGTTGGTTTTTTCTTGAGCTTTACTTCAACCACAATAGGTACTTATTGTCTTAAGAAGCAGGATTTGGATCGTCTTATTGGTATTGCTTCTATCGAACAACACTCTTTTGCTTGTGATTCATAGTTTTCCATTTTCCAATTGTATAGTTTCGTATTCAAGTTTTGGCCTTTTGATAATGGGGACGCAAGTAATATCTGTCCTTCATTATTGGGTTCTATGTTATTTTTTTTTTCATTCATGACTTAATATAGTCAATGGGATTCATGTTCTTAATCCCATGTCTTGACCCAAGTTTTTCCTTCCTTTGGATCCATGGGGATTATCATTTTTCTACCACATCATTTTAATTTTATTATGTCTCTTTCGAGGGATATTTTGGCCCTCATGTTGCAACCCCATGGTTTTCTGACTAATGCAGGGTAGGTGGGGATGCCTTTGACCAGGTTGATTAATTGAAAGTCGACTCTCCTCAGGAATCCCATTGTATATGTTATCACACTTTTTTGTGTACCAATTGGCTCAATAAACCTCTAATCTTCTAACTTCAAAAAATTCCTTGTAGGCTGTAGAGGTGGTTTCCCAAGTCGAACCCATGTTTCTCTTGGAAGAATATTTACTTGGGACTCGAAGTTGACTATGAATTGTTTGATCAATTTTTTGTTGATTTGAAGGTTGACTTGAAGGTCGAATTCATTTGTTTGTGCTTCTTGTGATAATCAGCGCAGACTTTTGAATGTTTTTTCCTCTTCTTTATATTCTCTTAGGATTCTCAATAGTTCAATCAATTGACTGAATGAATGTTTCTCTTTCAATAGTTGTAGAAATTCATCTAGTGTAGTTTTTGAGATATTGTCATGTCTTCCTTTGTTTGTTTTGTCCTGCTCAATGTTTATAAATAATTTCATACCTTCCCTCATTAGTTTTTCTTCATATTCTGGGTTGAGATATGCGGTTCGACCACCCTTCTTTCAATTTGGTGGTTCTATAAAAATGTCCTTGCATCTTCCAAATGTCTTACTACATAAAGGTTATTTGAATTTAAAATATCTTATTTTGGTACTGTGTGTCAGAGATTTACATTTCTTTTTTTCATTACTTTTTCAAGTACTATTGGATAATCTTCGAGTGAGTGGTCTCCTACTACACAAATGTTAAAAAACTTGAGATCAAGTTTTCCTTTGATTGGGAAATATGGACTGATGTGGTCATTCTTCCAATAGTTGAAGCATCAATATTGACCTTGACCTTGTCATCTTCCAAATTTTCCTCGTCCTCCTCTTCCACATCCTTGGTAGCCTCTTCTATCTTGACTAATGTATATTTTTCCACCTTGGTCGACGTTCTATTCAATTGTCCATGTGTGAAACACTCAATGAATGTTTTTTTGGTTTTTTCCATTCATCCAACATTCTTGGGTTCATAGATTATTCTCCTCGTATATATTACACCACTTTGGACACACATTTCTTATTTTGTTTGGGAAATCCATCGTAGCATGATTTGTTACTGCTTCACATATATCACATAATATTTCATTCTAAATTTGACAGACTGTAGGGTCTAGGGAATCATTGAATTTGCAGTAATATTTTATGTGGCCTTTGCTGGAATAGATTGTACACCATAGTTCATTGTGGGAGATCGACATGTTCTTAATTTATTTCTATAATTCTACAAGTTTTTCTTCTAGTTTTTTTCAATAATTGATGAAGTTGAAGAACCTTCATCATCCACTTATATTCATTTTGATTTGTTTGATATTTCTTCATATGTCGATAGATCATATATACACAATTGTACTCCAATATTTTTCAAGAGGCCTTCTATGTACAATTGTACCAACAATTTCTCGTTGATTGCATATAAAAATTGGATCAAAATGTCTTTGAATATTTTATTATACTCATGGATAGTTTCGCATGGGTTCTTCTTGATTTCTTTCAATTTTTTCACTGACAATTGACTGATGTCTCACATCTTAAAAAATGTGAGGAATTTTTTCTTTATTCATGACTTCGAGTGGTTTTTATTATGTGTGTAGTTCATAAAATAGGTAAGGGATCAAGCTTGAAGTGAGGAACCAAATTGTGCCATTTGTTTATCTTCATCTATTATGTCAGTTGCATTCAAAAAAAAATTGCAAACAAATTAGTGTCGTTTGGGATCCTTGTCTCCTTCATAGAATGGGATGTGCTTGAGCCCAATTTCCAATTTCTTATATTTTGTTCTGGTTGGGACAATTGTGAGGATTTGTGTCAAATTTGAACTATTTTCTTGAGTCAAAGTTCGAAAATCCAACTCAATCGGTATGTTTTGTTGTCAGTATTCAAGAGGGATATATTCAATTGCTAATTGTTCTTTTCTTGAACTTGGGACAACTGTTTGAAAATATTTTTCTATATATTCAATGAATCATCATCTATAGGGTCATGTCGATTAATTATCGTTGTCTATTGAATTTTAATCTTCCAATAATAAATTTGGCAGGGGGGCAAAGTTTGTTAGGTATCTTACATGAAGTATTATATCTTTCGGTCGATTTCATTGTGCTTCAATGAGAACCATGTCTCTTATCTGACCAACATTTTTAGTTCGAAACCATACCCTTGTTGATTGTGTATTCACATGAAGTATTTTTTGGAGGAAGTCTGCAATACGCTGGCTAGGATTTATTGTAGGAGAAATTTGAACTGCGGGTCTTGAATCATCGATCTCCATATCAACTTGTTCTTGATCTGCATCCGGGGAGCCACCGACTACCATTCTTAATTACAAGCTTTCCCTGCGATTAGGAACCATAGGGGTTCTCTCACGGGATGCTCCAACGATCTGTCGTTCCTGGATAGGTTTTCTATGATATTTTAGGGGATCCCTCTCATTTCACAACTTGTCTTGCCTCTTTTGTCTCTTGTCCTTATCTAGTTTTTGTATGTCCATTGAATTTTTGTGGGTATGTGTTCGACATTCATTCTTCACACTTGAATCAATTATCTTCCTCCTAAATTCTAACATTTTGGACATGGGTATGCTTCAACCTTGAATTCAAATTTATACCATCTCACGGATCATCCAACCCCCTGATGTTGGCCTGACTTACTCACGATTGATGGTGTTCAACATTTATTTTATGCTCATTTCTTCAAGAAGTATTCCCAATATTCTCTAATCTATTTGCAGTCGGATTCCAAGAACCATTCCCACTCGTCTTATTTCTCTTTCTAAATAGAGTTTGGGGGAGTTTTTTTTAGGAGGGTTCAGTACTCAATGATGTCACTTGCTCTCTTATTTAGGATAAATTTGTGAAGTAATGATGGAACAATGCACAAAAACCCATTGTGAAGTTATGTATAAAATGTATTCTTGATGGTTCAGATTGACTCTCTATCTTATATTTCTTGTTCTTCAATGTAGTCTTTCATGATCCTATCGAACCACTTATTAAGGTTTTTTCTACCTCCGTTAATTATTTTATGCATCAGCTGCTCATTTGGAGTTATTTTGTGCATTATGTGGGATGCAATATTCATAAAGTCCCTCTAGAATAGCTTCCAAAAATCATTTGTGTATCTTTAAGAAGAATTTAGTACAAGCTTATGCTAGCTTCAACCGATTTCTTCTTATGTAGTTTCTGATATAGTTGGTAATTTTACGCTCCCACCATTCACATATGTCTTCCAAATTTAACATCTATGTTCCTTTATTATTCATGCCCGATTTTAGAACTACCAACAATGGAATTAATGTTGTAGTCTAAGAGAAAGTATGAGATAGTTATCGATAGATCCTTACATAGAGAAATAAATAATATTGTTAGATAACTGAGAGGGCAAGGGGTGAATTAGTTGTTACTATGCTTAAACAATTATATCCATTTTAAAATCATTACAGAAAAATCAATGATGATCACAATAATTTAGGGAAGTAAGCAATAACGTATTCAACATCAAACAAACACATGAAGTATATAGAGACAAATATTCCCAAGGAAACCCATAAAGGGAGAAAAGATCTTCTTCTTAATATGATAAGTAGTATTTATTTTCTGTACATTATTATTCTTATGAGAACCAACTCTTTGTGAGGCTACCACCTATGTTTTACAGGCTGCAACTTGTTGGAAGAACCAACTCGGTTTCTCTAGCAACCACTAGAAGGAAGCACCAACTCCCTAAGTGTTCCAGCACCAACTGGACGGAAGCACCAACTTCCATTCACACAGGCACCAACCTATATAATAGAGAACAATGGTTTTCCCTTGCACCACCCTACCACCCTGATTTTTCTGCCTACAACAAGATGGAAGCTACAACTCCCTATGTTTAAGAACCCACTTGAAACTCTGAGGAAAAAAGTCCTCCCTAGCACCACCCTACAACCTTGATATATAAATCTTTGATTGCTAAAATTATTACATTGATACAATATTTATCAATGGCTTACCAGTCTCATCATTGTTCTGCTACA
>CBVK0103723442.1:0-25906 GCA_900067695.1 Picea abies
CTGTGCGCTGCATTGCCTTCTGGTTTACCAGGAGGGCCGATAGTTTTAGAGGCTTTGTTGGAACCCCAAACAGACATGAACCCTAGGTCACTCAATACGAACTCAGACAGGATATATGAATAAACCAACACTCTTCTTGTCTATGAGATTCTTCCAATGACCTTTGTGTCACGCGTTGTATCTCCTTGCGAACACAAGCTTCCTCCAAAGACCTATGTGTCACACGTTGCAACTCTTCATGGGCTCGAGATTCCTCGAGTGACCTTTGTGTTTCACATCGTAATTCCTCATGAACCTGGGATTCTTCGAGTGACCTTTGTGTCACGTGTTGTAGCCATTATCACGCTCTTTCTTTTTCTATAGAACTCTACACATCGTGCATAAATTTTTTATGTTGTGCAGCATCAAACTTAGGAGGAGGGTACATTACCTTTTTAATCTTCCCCTCTGTTCTTTACCCTGAGATTTATCCATGCTCAAAGTAAATTCTCGTCTTTTCTCTTCCTCAGGTTAACATCCTCACATCAACTTCCTCATCCTTATTTTGATTCCTACATGGCTCTGTAGTCACCATGTTGTAGTGTGCCTTCTTCTCCTCCTACTTCTTTAATAAGTCAGTCTAGTCATCTATGACATGCTCGGTACTATAGAAATAACCATAGAGAGTGCATGGTTTGGTGAAAAATATTGATACATGGCCTATCTCACCACAATTAAAACAAGTGGGGGGTCTTCCTCCACCTCCTCCATATCCTCTTCCTCAATCGCATCCATATCCACCCCTGGGACCTCCTTAATATCCACCTCTCTCAGCACCTCCATGGTCACCACCCTTCCATTTTTTTTTAACCTAGAAGACATCATGGGTGTGGTCCTACATCAACTGAAGTGTCCAGCAGTTGTTCAAATCATGCCCCATGGATTTTCACATTTCACAGAACAGAGTATGGTGAGTCTTCTGATATTTCTCCAATGTTCAGAAGTAGGGTGGTATATGTCCCCATTGTCTACAAATTTCGCACCATTTTGTTTGAGGCCCAGTCAGAAATGGATTCAGCACACTTATCACCAAACAATTTCCCAATGTAGGACACTCATCCCTCCAGTGACCTTCTGATCAGCACATTGTACACCAAACATGCTTGTGCACCACCTTTTCCTTTTCTGTATCTTGTAATTGCATTGTAAGGTTGGCAAGATGGGATTTGACATGTGCCAAACCTATTGATGTTTCTCCTCCTCCTTGTGTCACCTCTAGGAGAATCACACTTTCCAGTGCCTCTACCTAAGTTGTCACCTTTAGTCGGGTCAGCAGGACTCATATATGGGGAATCAGCCTCGCAATGAACCATTCTTTGTGATGCATGTCCTAGATCTAGAACGTCAATATGTCCAACAAGATATTGAACCATTGGTCATAATCCCACATGGTTTCTCCCAGTTGTTGCTTAATATCCTTAATCTTTGTAATGCATTAAGATTCTAACTTAGGTTTCTGGAACTCATTAAGAAAACCTCTCTTGATTTCTATCAAGGGCCTTGTTTTTCCTACTAGCGCAGTGGCCTTGTACTTTATTTACCATGTCAGGGCTCTGTCCTTGAAAGTGGTCTCTAGCTGTGCAATCTTTGATGCTTCGTCTTTGATCCTCTTCACAAAGAATATAGCCTCACACGTAAACCAATGTTGTTATGCATCATCCTTACTCATCCTATGGAACACGGGTAGACTCAGATTGGTATCTTGATTCACCATCCTCAATCTCAGACTATGACCTCCTAATTGACTTCTCGGTGTTAGGGATATTGGTACCGTTACTCTTCCTTGTGAAGTATTGTTGACTTTGTTCTCTTCTTCACCCACATCTTCTCTCCTTTCTTTTCCTACTCTTGTTTCTACTCCAATCTCCACACTATCTATTATTTTTTTTTTTTGGTTACAAATGTGCAAGGGGGGTGGTTCAAAGGCGGGGTACCTCCATCTTCTTCCATCATTTCTTGTGAGGGAACCTAGATATTTTCCAATCTATATCCATGCAAGACCATCCATTATCACTAACTCATATTCCCCTCGTCTTGGGGGATGTTCATCATCCTCTCCTACCCCTACACCTCTACTTTGCACCTCATCTTCCTCTGAATTTGTGTCATTTCACAACAACAAAGGGGGTTGGACTTCATCTTCTCGAACCTTTCTACCACCACTTTTGGTATCTTCATCGGATACCCTACTCCTAATGTTGCACCTCTTCCCCGACCTATCTTCATCTATGCTCCTCTCTGGCATACCACTCTCTCCCGGTGCGATCTCTTTCCTCTTCATCCTAGGCCTAACCCCTCATCTCACTCCCCTTATTATCTTATTTCTTCTCCTATTTGTTTCTTTCCTCCTTAGCTAAACTCTTCTTACATATTTTTTTATTCTTTCTCTCATCTACTCTTATGGGTCTATTCTCTCCCTCATCTCATCTCAGCATCTTTTGGATCCTCCTCCACATATCCATCTCCTCTCTCTCTTTTCCCCCTTATTTTCATCCCCCCCAGCGTTAGGGGAGTCTAATCAACCGGACTACTCATCTAACACTATTACAAACTTATTACAAAACTAGTTTCAGCTACATACAAGACCAGACTCACAACCAAAATATTAAAAAACATAGCTAGACTCATATCTCCACCGAGATAACTCAGAGAAAACCTAGTGAAAGAACACAATCAACCACCACCAACAACAACAAACTCTTTTGTGTTGCCTCTACTCCCTTTTATTTTGTTCTCTTCTCTGATGCTCTATCACTTTCAACTCTGATCCACTCAGTTTGTTGACTACCATTCTTGCACACTTATTCCACTCGCATGTAGTCCACATAGCCTATTTTGAGTCATGGTAGTCTTAACTAACTTTCCATATCATCCCTTAACTGCCCAATGATATCACGTGTTCCCTGAGTTAATTATTTTGAAAGATTTCTCGAAGATCCTCTTCTTGATTTTAGCATGTATGTGGTATCTTCTTGATTTTTGGCATGCAAAGTGGAACACGGACTAGTGTGTCTACCTTATATTATCCATTGCATAGTATTTTGTATGCACACAAAACTATAATGCACGTACAACTGTGTTTGTGCATGTGTGAAATGTTATCCCAAAATTTTGGGTGCTAATAGTTGGTGGATCGACCAGTCGAGCAATTGATTATGAGTTGGGATCCATGGACGGTCGGGTTAAACATCCTTGTCAAGCCAACTAGACAACACAGATTTGATGGAGTTATCCCTAACCACCGACAGTTATATGTGGAAAATATATTCCCAATTCCAAGAAAGTTGGTTAGATCTTAAACCTATAAATAGCATACACGATGGGTCCTTATCAACAAATATAATGTGTGGTACAAGTGTACAAGATGTTCAACATGAATTGTGATGTTTTGATCATAATGCTATGTGCTTAAGTGTTGTAACGGTGTCTTTAGACACCACTTGTTATCTTTGAAACTTAGTCCTCTTCGATTATCAACAGTTATGTTTATTTTTTTCCTATTAGGTTACACCCAATCCCTAACATGGTATCAAAGAGACTAGTTGTGAGCTCGCCTATTTTTCGCAAATCATGTTGAGTTAGATCTGTTGTGTGATTGATTGTAACTTGTGGAAATAGATCATATCTATCTAGATATTGAATATCAATCCTATAATTTTGAATGGATCAAATTATGTTGTATGTGCACCAAACATTGAAACCCTATTGAAGAGTAAAGGATTGTGGCAGTATACGAAGACTGTGATTCCAAATCCAATAGATGATCAGGAAAAGTTCATTGTTGATGGAAAGAAGGATGAGGTTGTCAAGGTCATCATAACCTATATCTCATGGGAGATTAAATTTCACATCAATGGAATTGACTGCCCTCATCTAGTCTAGAATAAGTTGAAGACTTTATTCGACAAATTCAATGAAAGCCACGTCATGCAATTCAAGAAAGAGTTGATCTCTCTCAATCCTCATTATTTCAACAAAATAGAGGACTATTTAGCATGTGTGAAGGAACTGTAGTTGAAATTGGATGAATGTGGAAATAATTATCATAAGAAATATGGACATCTCATCGAGTTGGTCCTGATGAATTTGAGAACACCATTGGACATGTATGTTTCGAATTTCTGCACCAACTGGCATGCATATAAGGAAGATGGTAAGGACTACACCTTTGAAGCTTTATATGAATTATTGATCACTAATCAGCACATATTACTTAATTAAGGCAAGCTTGGTGGTAAATATCAATCCCACTTTCTCAAGGAAAAGGGCAAGTCGAATCACAAGGAAAGACAACAATTTGATACCCCTACACAAAGACATGGATGCATTGACTGGAAACCTAAAGGGTATATAGATGCACCCCATCAAATTCTAAAGACGAAGACATGTCAGTACCATGGAAATACTAGACATGTGGAGAAGGTATTCTACAAGAAGAGAGATGGCCTAGAGGAGAAGGTCAAACACCTTGAAGGAAACGTGTCAGTTGTTCATAGACTCGTTGAAAATTTCACCTTCCAAGTCATAACTTCTCAATCCTTGTTGTCTCATTCTGTGAAAAATGAATGGGTAGTCAAATATGGGTGCACTCATCATATGGATAAGGACGCTTCCTTGTTCACATCCTTACATGAAGTTGTGGAGAGAAAGATCTATATTTCTAATGACTTTTCTCTTGACATTTTTGGTAAGGGTGATGTTTCCTATCGACATGGGAGAATTGTCGATGTTTATCATGTATCGAACCTTGGTACTAATTTGTTGTTGATTTCTCAGTTAACACAGACATGTAATATTGTGGATTTTTGGCCAGACTGGTTCTTTGTTCAAGATCTAAAAAAGGTCGGTCGATTTTCATCAAAGTGTTTCTCGACCCGAAGGATAGTTTGTATAAGTTTTGTGACACGAATCAACCCGACTTTAAACCAACTACTCTTGTTGCTCACACTGACAAACAAAGTCAAACTTGGCATGAAAAAGTCAGCCACCTAAATTTTTGAAGTTTGCAGTCAATGGAAACTCAGAATATGGTTGTTGGTTTACCTAAAGTTTTCCCCCCTGAGGGAGTTTGTAAAGGATGTGTGCTTGGCAAGCATCATCAAGCACCCTTTGACTCTGGAAAATCGTGGAAAGCACATAACCTCTCGGAGATGGTTCACAGTGATCTTTTTTGCATCATTCTACCTTCCTTAGTAGATTCAAGGTGTATCTTGACTTTCATTGATGATCTCTCTCGTTTCACATGGGTTTCTTTTCTGAAGAACAAGAATCATGTCTTTGAAAAGTTCAAAGAGTTTAGGTCCTTTGCTAAAAAGAAATGTGGTCAACCCATCAAGTGCCTGAGATCATACAATGGTGGTGAGTATGTGAATCAACCTTTTGAAGAGTACCTGGTTTGACCTAGTATTGATTGGAAACGATCACTCCCTCATACTCCTCAGTAGAATGGATTTGCAAAATGCGAGAATTAGATGTTAGTCAAATTGGCCATATGTCTTTTGTAGGCCAAATATTTGCCTCCTTTCTTATGGGTTGAATTTTTCTATTGTGAAAACTATATGTTCAATCGCATCTTGACTCGAAGTGTTCCTTCAGTGACTCTAGTCGAATGATGGTGTGGAACGAAGCCCTCATTCGTCCACCTCCATGTGTTTGGATGTGTTTCCTGGGCTCATATTTTTTATGAATGTAGAAATAAATTGGGTGTAAAGAGTGTTGGATGTATGGGTTGACCTAGGTTCTACCTTATTTCTCCAAAAAAACCCTAGAAACCATCGGCCCTTTTGGAGACCAAAAGGCAACACTCCACACAGAGTGCACAGCGCAGTCTCACCCAAGATGGCTTATGGGTGACTGCAGGACCCAAATGTCTGCAGTCATGGAAGGGATGGTGCTTATGGGGATTTCAAGCCTACTACTCTTCTTATATTTCAACATTCAGTCTACCATACCATCATTCAAATCTATCATTCTCTAACTACACTCATGCACTATTATCCATTCTGCAGTAAAATACCATAACAAATCTATTGCGCGTTGTAAATAAATTCTAACAGATGCATTCATTTGTCCATTAATTCATTATAAATCATAGAAAATCAAAACATAAGTGAAACACATATAGAGACACCATGTTTTACCTTGGTTCACCCCCCATGGGCTACGCCCACAAATATCTTCTACCTCTTATTTATTCATCAAAATAGTGTGTTGGATGCATTACATCATGAGTTTGTGATACTCCATGAGGTTGACCAGTGTCCAACCAAGATCCACAGCTTGTGACCTGACCCTTAGTTACAATCCATCTCAATTACTATGAGCTCAACAGCTCTCAACCAGAATTTTCATCAAAACAAACTCAAGACTCAAAAAGATTCTCCAAAAGTACTTCTCCCTCGATGATAATAATACTATATCTACCTCATACATCATATATTTATACTACAAAGAGTGGGTAAAAACCCATTACATCATAACCCAAAACCCTAACCCTGGTGGATTAGGTTTGTACACATAATAACTTCCTTCACACGGTTGGTCTCCATTCATTTCTTTGACTCTGGGATTCTTCTCCTTCATTCCCATCGCATTGCTTTCTTTACCTTCTTGTGCGTTGGTTCTTCCTCATTTTCTGGTGCACGTTCTAACTATCCTCCAAAACTATTGCATTGTACCCCAAAATTATCCTACTCCAACAGGACCCCAACACTTACCTATGTCTCGTCCCAAGACAATCGGGCAGTGTTTTCCTCCTGCACATACTTCTTCAGCACCTCAAATATGCTTGTTAGCTCCTATACTTGTGTTTTCACCTGCATGCTTCTTTCTTCAATACTTTCTACCACTTGTGCTGCAATGTGCTCCTTCGGCACTTCTACACTCTCCAAGTGTAGGTTCACTATCCTACCCTTTGTTGCTTCCAACTCTATGATCATTGTCTCAGCCCCTTCCTTCAATGGCTCCAGCTAAGCCTGCCTTAGTTGCTTCTCCATCTGGATTGCCTTCAGTTCTGCTTGCAAGTTATTCATCTCTTGTGCACTCTTCATCGTGTCTATGATGGGGATGTTATTTTTTCAGTTCTTTAAATTCTGGACTGCCATGTTTATATTTCCCTCCTTCTGATCTAGTTCTTGAATATTCACATCTTCTTGCATTTCAGTCCACATCTGCGTTGTACTATTATACAACTATGTCATTCTGTTAATCTCTCCTTCAATATTCTTTGTATATTCCACAGCCTGTTGTTCCCTTTGTGATTTGATCTATGGTGGATTCCTAGGGGTCACCTTCTCTATCAGGTCTATGATTTATTGCCTATAGTTTTCCATAGCATGCATTATCCTTCGAATATTCTCTTCCGCGTTGAATTCCCCTGCTAGTGCATTGTCTAGAATAGTTTGAAAGAATTCCTCAAGTATTTGTTCTAATTTATCTATGTGTTGTTTTTCTTCGTCTTTCTTGAGCTGCACTTCTTTGAGGTATATATCCAGTACCTTCTTCACCTCCTTTGTTATCTCCATGTTTTTTGCATATGTCCTGGCCCTTGATTGAACTTTATATCCAACACTAATCTGCAGCTTGTATAACGCCTTTGTTGGAATCTTGGATAACATTAAGTCCAACTGCTCTATATCCTTCAGAGGTTCCCGCGATGTGTCTTCATCTACTTGTAGCATTCCTTTACTGATATGGAAAGTCGTCTTCATCTACTTGTAGCATTCCTTTACTGATATGGAAAGTCTCATTGCCCATTATTTCTATCTGCATTGTCTCCCTTTGTTCATGAGTTCGATCCTACTACGTGGTGTCTTTCTGATGTGTGACATTGATCTATAGGATCTCCAGAACTTTCTTAACTTCCATCGGTTCTTCTCTTTGTAACTCTGTGACATATAAGGCTTCTTCTCCTCGATATTGAAATTTATCTGCCACCAATTTTGCATTGTCCTCAGTTATGGTGAGTTGAGGGGCCTTCTTATGTGCCTTCATCTTCTTTCTTTGTTCTCTTATTTGCATTGTTGATTTTCTCTTTGGTGGTGTTTCTGTCTAAACAGGTTTCTCCTGGATGGGTATGTTATCCTTCTTCTTTACTTCCCCATTTGTTCCTTTTGTGCACTCAGTTCCTAATACTAAGGGTCTCGGTATCGTTTCCTTCTTCCTCTGTGTTTTTACTATCATCGCACTTTCTATTGGCTACGTGCGCTATGATACTTTCTTGGTTTTTGTTGTTGGACTACTGGACTTCTACGACATGTCAGCTTATGCTTGTTCTTTTCCCTTTTCTCCTTTCTTTATAGTCGTTGGTACCTTCCACTAATCTGTCCATTCTACTATTACCCATTGGACTTCTTTTGATGTGATGCAATACTACATCTTTAGCCATATCTTCTTGGGGTCTCTTCTTGCTTGTATCCATATGTTGTGTCTGGATGCCTTGAAGTTATGTATGTCTTCATTTTCCTTCACAAATTCTAGTGAGATCCTCATGGTGTCTTCTATATTCTCCTGCATCTCTCCAAGATACATGCCAAAAATACTTGAATTCGCTTTTCTCTACTTAGGATATGCATTGTGCCATAAGGTTTCATATCTTTATGCGTGCCACTTTCCTCTTCTGTCACAGAATGTTGAATACTTTTGTTTTTCCCATCCTACTAGAGCTATCAAAATCAGCAACCAAAAATAGTGGAATTGTGTTCTAGAATCTTGTGCATCTCTTCAATCTTCCAAAATGAGGTTGAGAAAATACAGTGCCCAACTGAGAACTAGCCTCTTAGTGAAATGTGTGGTTGCATCTATCACTCTTGTTGGTGCCTCTTCCTTGCAACATTTTCTAAGTAACTTACATGCCATCAATTTCGTCGCAAATTTGGTTGTTGGGTCGTTGATGTTCTTGATGATCATTCCTTTGTTTCCCCTGTCTATGCCAAATTGGGCCTTCACTTCTTCTGCAATGGCCTTCTCCTTCATCTTATCCTCTAAATATTGCTCAGGCTTCACCCCATCTGTTGGTAGCCCTGTAATCTTTGCAATTAAGTCTACATCAATCGGGACATGTCTGTCCATCCACAAAAACCTTCCATGGACTTGCGCTAGTAGTTGTTTCACGCATGCATTGACATCCTTCCCCCTGCCGAAATGTGGGATTTCCAGTAAATTCATGATGTCAGAGTTATACAACCCAGCCATCCATTGTTTTGGCTCAAAAATGAGATCTCCTAATGGGCCCTTTCCCTTATTCTTCGTATAAACATCCTGCACAAGCTATGGAAATTTAGCTACCTCTGGCACGTCATGATTTGCGTATTTCAACTTGGGAATAAACCACAGCATGTCATCTACTGTTATGATTGACTCTCTATTGTGGGGAAATGATAGTGAAACTTATGTCTGTATGTGCGTAGTTGTTACGGTTGGCCTCGTTTTCCTCTTTGATGGACCTGTTGTCTTGATTTGTGCTTCCTCCTCCATGTCCTACTCTACGTCATTGTCATCTTCCACCTATGGAGTTTCTTCTACCCTAGGTTTCTTTACTTCTTTGGATTCATCTGATTATGTCTTCTCACTATCTACTTCATTATTTTCTCCCTCTGTGTGGGTAGTTCCTGTTTTTTCTGCATTAGGGTTTGTTGTTGCATGGGTTTCATCCTTCTTCCTAGTTCCTATTTTTTCTGCATTAGGGTTTGTTGTTGCACGGGTTTCGTCCTTCTTCCTAGTTCCTGTTTTTTCTGCATTAGGGTTTGTTGTTGCATGGGTTTCGTCCTTCTTCCTAGTTTAACTCCATTGTTTCTTCTTTTGGGTTATGATCCTCAACCAGCATCGCACTGATTGATTAACTTTTTGTCATTGGAATATCATCCACATCGACCACCCCAGTCGCCTCCTCTGACAGTTTGTTATCACTTTTGGTCCTTCTAGCGAACTGGCAGGTTGCTCTAAACTTTAGCGGTGTCATTGTTCTAACTTGGGAAAATTTGCTACAAATTGGCTGGACTCTTCACACTCTTCACACAAAATCACACCATGTTCACTTAATTCACTCCTTTGCTCAAAACCACAAGTATTTTCCTTTTCCATGCTTTTCCCCTTTTATAAACTCTGTCATAAATGCTCTGAAGTGCCCTCTTTTTTCCATTCACCGGTTTTCTCTTTTCTGATCATTTTTTGTCCTGGCGCGTTGTGTTCACTTTTTCTGTCATGCAGTGTATTGAATTATGTCATACATATTTCTATATTCTATTGCGTATTGTATCATCCAACTGTCTGTCTACCCTGTATCCATCTACTAACATTTTTTTTTCCTTTTGTCATTTTCAACTTTTTTCTTCTCTTTTTCTTCTTTTAACTCCTACTATATATAATATGTACAAGTCTAACTTATGCAGTACAATTACTGAGGGTTAGTAGGTCAACTGTCCCTATACAGTTTTAGTCAACTACCATTCACCAAGCCTTGAATTTCCTTGCATGTTAAGTCTTGCAGTTGTACAATACCTCCATCTGTGACATACTTTATCTCAAAAGTCCCTAGCCAATGCATCTTGAACTTCCCTAGGTGATACAAGTATTTATTTTCATAAAGGAGAAACATATATCCTTCCTTGAAGTTCTTCTTCTTAAGATGTTTGTCATGCCAAGTTTTATCCTTTGCTTTCTATACCTCATGATGGAAACCATTTATAATCATGTCTTCTTCCAATTCCATAAGTTGAGCCAATATTTCCTGCACTACACCTCTTTCTGTCATGTCTGTAATAGTTGCAATGCACAGACTAGGTATCAAATACTCTAAGGGAACTACTACTTCATGTCCATACACCAATCTGAAGGGTGTATGTATTGTTAGCTTCTTTCATGTAGTTATGTAATTCCATAACACTACTAGTATCTTCAAATCCCAGTCATCCTTGTTTAAATTACAAATCTTTGTTAAGGCAATCTCCAATATCTTGTTAAATGCTTCCATTGTTCCATTAGATTGAGGATGATATAGAGTGCTCTTCTAATGATGTATCTCAAATTATTCAATCATTGCCTAGATAGTATTGTTAATAAAATGAGTCCCTTGATCAGTCATCAAAACTCTTGGGCATCCAAATCTTGTCACTACTTGTTCAAACAAAAAGTGTGTTGCAGTCTCTGCACTGCCATCTTTCATTGTTATTGCTTCAACCCATCTGGTTAAATATTCTATCACAGTAATGATATACCTTGCTCCAGATCTTCTAGCTAGTGGGTTAATTGGACCTACAAAGTTGATTGTCCACTTGTCAAACACTTTCAAAGATACATGAGGTCTCAATGGAATCTCACCCTCCTGGATGACTTTCCAACCCTCTGACAGACATCACAATTCTAACAGTACTCATTTGCATCCTTGTGAACTATTGGTCACCATAATCCTATGCGCAATATCTTATGTGCAATAGATTTCCCTGCATAATGTCCTCTAGATATTCCTTCATGTGCGTCTATTAATATGATAGGCCATTCATGCTCCATGAAACATTTCCACAAAATGTTATATGCACCAAGTTTGTATAAATGACTTGCAATCAGTTGATAGTATGCATCTCTAACCACCAAGTCTTCTTCTGCGTAGTATTAAATTCCTTTGGGGAAAATCTTGTACTCAAAAACTCAATAATGTCAGCAAAATACTAATCATCAATCTATACTGAAAATAGTTGTGCATTAGGGAAATTATCCTCCAAACTGCTTGGTTTTTCTCCATTAGTAATCCTTAACAGATGATCTAGCCCTACATTCAATATTCTAGGTTTCACAACAACTTCAAAATCAAACTCTTAAAACAACAGCAACCACCTGCATATTCTTCGTCCCAACACTAGCTTATTGAAGAAATATATAAGAATGGAGTGGTCTGTAAACATCTTAAAATGTTGGCCTAATAAGTAATGTTTGAACTTCTGCAATGCATACACCATAGCTAGACCTTCTCTTTCTATTGTGTTGTAATTTTTCTCTGAATCTGATAGTTTTCTGCTTGCAAATGCTACAGGGTGATCTATATCACCTTCTCTTGGTTGTGTCAATACTTCTCCAAGTGCTATTGAAGATGCATCCACATGCACATGAAATTGTTTGGACCAATCTGGAAACACCAGAATTGGTGAATCACCTTCTTCTCCTTCAAAATATCCAAACTCTGTTGACACTCATCATTCCATTGGTACTTGATGTCCTTCTTCAAAAAAATTTCCATCGGCGCAGTAATCTGTGCATATCCCCTTATGAACTTCCTATAATAACCTGTACGACAAAGTGTACATTTTAACTGGTGCACTGACTTAGGTTGTGGTAAGTTAACAATGACAACAATTTTGGCAAGATCAACCGGCAGACCCTGTTTAAACACGACATGCCCTAACAAAATCCCAAAAGGTGCGTTGAAAATACATTTCTTAATGTTCATTGATATCTGACATTGTCTACACCTGTCTAACATCAATCTTAGTACTTCAACATGATCCTTCAATAAACTAAATATTTTCCAATCAACTAAGTAAACTTCCAAAAACTTATGAATAAAATTTATAAAGGTTGTTACTATTACTCTTGAAAATATTGCAAGTTCATTCTTCAATCCAAAAGGAATCATTGTGTACTGATATGATCCCCATTCTGTAGAAAATGTCATTTTATGTCTATCCTCTAGTGCTATCATGATCTGGTGATATCCTAAAAACCCATCAGTGAATGAATATGCTTCTTGGACTCCTACATTCTCCAGTACTTCATCTGTAAATGGGGTAGGAAAAGGATCATGAAAACAGGCTTCATTCAACTTCCTCAAGTCTACACATATCCTTATTCCCCCTTGCTTCTTCTCCTGCACTACCATAGGACTTATCCATTTTGATTCTTCAACAGGTTCTATGACACCAGCCTCTAACATCTTGTCAATTTATCCCTTCACTTTTTCCTTATATATTGGATTCAGCCTATAAGGTCTCTGTCTTATAGGTCTAGAATTTGGCTTCAAAGGGATCTTCATCTCTCCAAGTTCTCCTGCTACCCTTTCATCTCTGAAAATGTCGCTGGAAACAAATCACTAAATTCGCGCAGTAACTTTGTTATTATTTCTACTGTCTAATTGTCCCAATAATCCCCAATAGTGGATATCTTTGGCTTTTCTTTTGTTCCAATGTTTACCTTCTTGATATTTATTGTTGCAATGTACTCTTCTAACTCTAGTTTTGGTCCTTCTACCTCTCTTTCTCCTTCTACTTCAAGAATTTGAATGTTGCGCGGGTTTTCTTCTGTGAGGTTATAACAATGTAGCAGTTGTTTGACTGTTTGTCGCTTCTGGTTCTGATAAGTTGTCACAACTTCAAATTCAGTTTCTTCAAAGGTCTTATCTCTTACCAATTTTAGTGTTGTATCTATCTCTGGGCTCTCATGTTCAAATTCAAAAGTGATCACAAAATTTTGTTGCATCTCTTCCCAATTTGCAGTTTCATTGTGTTGTTCCAATTTTGTGTACCAATTCCTTGAATGCCTTATAATGTGTGAAAAAATTTATGTGGAAATTCCTCTGGAGGTACCAATATCCATTGAAACATGCACCTATCTAAATTTTCTATGGGTTGTCCAAAACCATCATACTTATGCAAATATCTCTTCTCCTGCTCCGTGCCATATCTAATGCACAGTAAACTCTTGCACTGATACCAGTTATTAATCTTCTCTTTATGTGCACCCTGCCAACATGCAGGTGTTGCTTTCAAAGTCATGTCTAAAACTAATATCCTTTTATTCTCCAAAATTTTGAGCTCAAACTTTGCTAAAAATTCTTCTAAATCTTTGTGACCATAGAAAGTAGGAGGTTCTCTTACCACTGAACTGATCCATCTCAGTGTGCGCGTCATTCTGGCACATCTTCTGGTAGATAACTCATGTAATCAATGTTGTCATTTCTCCAATCATGTGTTAGAGTCTGAAGCACAAGAACTAATATTCCACCAACTCATCATTCCATCTGCAGTTGGATTGATCTAATCCTCTTCGTGTGTGGTAATTCTATAAAGTCGGTTTATATCTTCTGTAATAAAAAAATTTGTCGCAAGATCCACATATCTTCCTCCTTCTTAAGGATCTAAGGGTGCTATAACTTTGTACCCCCTTGATTAAAATATCATCTTCCTAGTCTTCAAGTTGATAATAGCCCAATTTTCAAATGCCAAATCCATTCCCAACAATGTTGGATAGGGTGTAGTGTTATCTACTATATCAATGACTTCAAAGTCTACCATGGTGTGCACACCATCTAGACCTACTGGTATCCCCTTCAATCTACCAATTGGCACCACTCTATGTTGATTTTCTAGCTTCAACTGAATAGGTGAATACCCTAATGTAGGTTCTCCCATGGATTCCCATTATTTATTAGGTAAAATATTTACTTCAGACCCCAAATCCAATATTATATCCCCCATATTGAAATCTCCAATGTTTGCATTCAACCTGAACTCCCTACTTGTTCTTATCTTCCTATGGACATGATTGAATTTCTTTACCCCTTCTTCCCCAAAATTGCACTTTTCTAACATATTTTGTAACACTTGCAGAGATGACTTATCATTCAACAACTTCACACAAGATACCAAAACGTTTTTTAAGTTACCGACCTTTTTTGTAGAATGATCCTTGTTGGTCTAATCAAATAAAGGAGGCATGGCATAGACTAGTACATCATCTATTGGCTTTGTTCCCGAAGTGGATGCAATATTCTCCTTCAAAATTTATTGTCTTGCTTCCTTGAATGTCTCCTCTTTTTGTGCATCAAACTTATGTTCAGTTGTTATATTATTCCTTACCCACTGGTGTTGGTCCTAATTCTACTTTGTTGTATCGTCTCATGTCTTGGATCCACCTCTAGTAACTATAGGTATCTTCTTCCCATCCTCTTCTTTGTTTTCCATAGAAATCCATTGTACATTGTGATTATTTTGGTTCCTCTTGTCCTGTATCTTTGTCAACAATGTCGAACAATCTTATATATCATAGTCTAATGAGCAACAATACATACATGTCGCAGGTGATTGTGGACAATCTCTTGCATAGTGTCCCGGTTTCTGACAGTTGTGACAAACTATTTCTCCTCTACCTCCTCCAAATCCTCTTCCTCCATGGCCTCCTCCTCTGAAGCCTCCTATGTTTCCTTGATTGTCTCTGCACGGTGTATTATACTGAGGTTCTTGATTATACTGTGGTTGTGCATTATTGTACTGTGGCGGCATTGCAAACTGTTGCACGTTATTATACTGCGGTTGCGCTTGAAACTATTGTGTGTTGTTATACTATAGTTGTGTTGCAAACTGTTGCACAACTTTTCCTTTCATGTGTTCAACCTATACCCTATAAGTATCTAAAATCCTCTCCTTCATTACCTCCAAAGTTCTACAGTCCTTCTCTTCATGTCCAACTAACTTGCAAAAATTACAAAATTTAGTCTTGGGTATTGTTTGATACTTATGCATCATGGGACAATGATAAGGATCATGTCCATGTTTTTTACATATCTCACACCATGGTCCTCCTGAAGATAAAGGATTTGGCATACCTGC
Source organism: Picea abies (assembly GCA_900067695.1). Lineage (NCBI taxonomy): Eukaryota > Viridiplantae > Streptophyta > Pinopsida > Pinales > Pinaceae > Picea > Picea abies. The sequence goes on from CBVK0103723442.1 coordinate 15,633, forward strand.
TCCCAAGTACTACGCGAATGTTGGACACTCATTCTTATGATGTTCTTTTGTTTTGCATAGTGTACACTGGACATCTTCCCTCTTCTCCTTACCTTTATTCTGATTCAACTGAAATGTCAAGTTTTTCAGATCTACTCTCACCTCTTACATAGTTGGATCTGTATGTTTACATTGATTCTCCTCTAACTGCAAGGTTGCTTACAGAGCCTCAGCATATGTCTGGAACTTTTGTTTCCTTAATGGATACTTTAAGTGTGGCAATAAAGAGTTAACAAATAAGTGTCTATGTTTCATATCTATAATAGGATGCTTCAACTTACCTTTTAGTCTCTTGAACTTTTGCTCTACTTCCCAGACCGACTCTCCTATTTTATTCTTTATCTCTATCATCTCATTCATGAACTAATCCTCTAAACTAGGTCGTTGAAACTTATTGATTAACTGCTTCTTTACATCTACGACAGTTGTAGGTGATCTCGTTGGATTATTTACTGTGAGACCCATATACCAGTCTAAGGCACGGTCTATGAATGTGACTTCCAACTACCCAACCTTTGTATCTCCATTTGTAATCCGCTTAGCTGCCCAAATATTCTCACAAATAAACAAATGTTTCTATGGGTCCTCTAACCCTTCTCCATGGAACTCAAGTAAACCGATAGTTGGATCTTGTCCTGTCACTATGAAGTTTGTTGTACTACCACCTTTTCATGGTCTAGATACCTGACTGCTACTTGTTGAACTTATACTTCTACTTGAATTGCCACTGGACCCTTGTCCTACTAAAAGTCTTCTACCACTAATCACTTGTTGTCTAACCGGTTCTTCTTCTTCATATGTCTTAGTCACACATGGGGTTGTGGGTTCCACACTAATTCAGATCTGGAATGGAGAGCCTTCTTCTACATTGGACTCTTGACCTCTGGTTTTCCTCTCATATGTGGCACGCAATATTTCCTCAATCTGCCATGTCGCATGGAGATCCTCTACCTCTTCCTCATCATTGTCCAAGCCTTCTCGCATTGCTACTGCCCTCTTTTTACAATTGATCTTATACCGGTAAGGTCGTCTGTTGTGCATCACTCCCTCTCTACTCAATATTCCCTTGGTTCGTTCCTCATCCATCATGATGGGGTCCATTTCTTCCTTCTTCTGGCCTCTCTCCAGAGCCTTCTCCATATATCAGATCTTTCGTAGTGCTTCACCCAGTTCCCCCATGCACGTAGAGTGATTTAGTTGCCTGACTCCATTGTCATCACACCTTTATCATGTAATAGGATCTTGATTGACGTGTAAAGAGACCTAATGTACCTTCCTCTGGGTCCCTTCAAGAACTCCTTCTATGCATCAATGTATGACTTCGCTATATCAACTACAAACTCAATAATAAACCCTGTAATAATATTGTCTAACCAAAAACCCATTGCACTTGTGAATTTATTATTAACACTTTCCAACCACGCAATGTTCTCAATAGTCCACTCTACTGACCTTATCCGATTAGTGGGATGAGTATCCTTCCACCTCAATATCCACTTTTGCAACAACTATGGAAAATAACAGAAAAAATCCTCATGCAAATCAATAAACATATACTTGTCCAGATATTGTCACGGTGTATACCTAGAACTTTGTTATCTTTCTGTGCAAACTCAAGCTGCTTTGTTTTCAACCATCTTTCAATCTCCTGCTTAGATGGATTCCATTTCCTAGACATCCCTTTCTACCACTGCATTTTCTTCACTCTCCTCAGATACCTTCTAGGTTGTTATTTTGAGTTCCATTCGGGACCGAAACCATTTGTTGGATGTATGGGTTGACCCAGGTTCTACCTTAGTTCTCCAAAAAAACCCTAGAAACCATTGACCCTTCTGGAGACCAGAAGGAAACACTGTGCACACTGCGGTCTCACACGAGATGGCTTATGCATGATTGCATGACCCAAATGTATACAATTGTGGAAGGGATGATGATCATGGGGATGTTAAAACTATTTATAATTTAACTTCAATATTCATCCATACCATCATTCAGAACTACCATTGATTTAAACTTTAACATTCATTCTACAGAAAACAACATAACTATTATAGGGTGCACTACAAATTAACCTTAACAGATTCATTCATTTATCCAATCATCCCTCATAAAATACATTGTAAATCCTAAAGAGCACATTCCACACATTGACACATTATTTTACTGTGGTTCACCCCCTCGGGGCTACGTCCACAAAGATTTTTCATTCAATGCTTCTTTATTCATCCTCCTAAAAATATTGCACTACGCGCAATACATCATAAGTTTAGTAATAATGATGGTGAGGCTAACTAGTGTTGCACCAATCTCCACATATTGTGACCTAACCCTCAGTAAAAATTCAACAGCAGACTCATCTCCAAAACTGACTCAGAATTTAGCTCCAAAAATTTGTATCCAAAAACTTTCTACTACCAAGATTAGATATCCTAGCTACCTCATACATCATATATTTATACTACCAAAAATGGGTAAAAGCCCTTAAAAAAAGGACCCAAAACCTTAACCCTAAGTGGATTGGGTTTGTCCACATATCAACCTCATGCATGCAGCTAGTTCTCAATCCAACCATTCCTTGCTTTGAATCTTCTTTTCCTCACATTGATTTTCCTTGATTCTCTGTTCATTTCTTTCCTTTCCCTCTAGCACAGTTCTTTTCCTTATTTCTTGATGCACGCTCCATTACTAGCCCCATTTCCAATTGTCTTCCATTATTGTTGTGCATTTCCTAAAGTAGCCTGCTCCAATAGGTCCCCAAATCTAACCTGTGGCTCATCCCAATCCACTAAGGCAATATTTTCATCTCTGGCATACTTCTCCAACTTCTAGAATCTACTTGAAATCTCTTCAGCATGAGTCTTCACTTGTGCACTCTTCTCAACAATAGACTCCACAGTCTACGCAGTGATATTCCCTTTGAGAATTTCTTCAGCTTCCAACTTAAGGTTTTCCATTTGTCCCCTCGTTGTATCCATCTCTGTCAACATCTTCTCTGCATCTTCTTGCAATGGCTCTAGATGAGCCTACCTCAGTTGCTTCTCTATTTGCACCTTCTTCAATTCTTCCTATATATTATTTAACTCTTGCACACTCCTCAGCCTATCTTGTATGTTCATTTCCTTATGTGTTTTCTTCAAATCCTATGTGGTTGTGTTGACTCCTTCTTCCTTATGTTCCAATGCCTACAACTTCTCATCCTCCTGCAGACTTGTCCATAGTTGCGTGCTTTTGTCGTATAACTCTTCAAATTCCTTTATACTCTGCACCATGTTCTCCATATGTCCAGACACCCCCTGCTCTCTTTGTGATCTAAATTTTGGCAATGTGCTTGGTTTCAAGGGTTCCATCAAGTCTGTGAAATGGATCTTATAATTCTACATGGCTTGTGATATTCTTCCAATATTCTCTTATGTCTGTAAGTGTGCCCCTTCTTGTGTGTTGTGTGGAACTGACTTGAATACTTATTCTACGTGGTGCTCTATCTAACCAATGCATTTTTTTGATTCCTTCTTCTCAACCTGTATCTCATGGATTGTTATATTCATGGTTTCTCTTATGTCCTTAGCTACTTGTAACTCTGTCGCATATGCACGTTCTCTTGATTGGATCTCCTCTACGACACTTACTTGAAGTTTATACATTGCTTTGGTTGGGACCTTGGATAGTACCAAGTCCAAGTGATCAATGTCTTTCATAGCTTTCTGTTTTGTTTCCTCATCTATCTGCAGCATATCCTGAGTGATAAAAAAAATTTCACTACCCACCACTATAATCTGGACCGTCTCATGCACAGGCACTAACTTTTCCTGAATAGAATGTTGTGGTTGTGCCTTTTCCTTCCATTGTGCTACATCCAATTGTAGTTTTTACAAATTTTTATTAACCTCTATTAGTTTCTAAATTATTTCTTCTCATTGCTTCTCAACATCGTCGCACAAATCTGCTACGTGGTCTTGCACCTTCTCAACCACTAGTTCAACATCATCCTATGTCAATGTTAACTTCGAGACACTTTTATGCACCTTCATATTCTTTCTCTGGTATGCTTCCTGTAGCACCATCCTGTTCATTGGTAGGGTTTTTTTCTATGTTGAAGTTGTGGCTACTTATATGTCTGGGATATCTCCTCCTCCTCCTAGTTCCTCCTGCATAGGAACAATTGTTTCCTTCTGTACACTTCCATTAATATCCTTTTGTTGTGATCCTCCATTAGTCACTTCAACGATATCATTCTCTAGTGCTGCTGGATTTTGAGTAGCCTTTTGTCTAGGTTTTCTCACTGTCGTACTCCCTCCTGTATCCCTTTCATGCTCAACATCCTTCCTTGTATTAATTGTTGGACTATTCGATTTCTACGACATGCCAACTTCTACTGGATACTTTCCTTTTTTTTTGTTCTTTAAGGTCACTAGTACCCTCCACTAATCTATCCAATATTTCATATCCCATTGGAATTCCTCTCTAGTGACGTAGTACCTCATCTGAGCCAATTATTCTTTGGATCTCTCTTTTCTTGAATGCAGACATTGTGTCTTGACACCTGAAAATTAGCTATGTTCTTGTGTTCTTCCACCACTTTAGGTGGTATCCTCCATGTCTCAACCACCTTTTCCTGTGTTTCCTCCAAATACATCACAAATATAATAGAGTTATACTTCCTTTGTTTTGTGGTTGACGTGTGCCACAATGTTACATATTGTTTTGCGCAACACTTTCCTATCCTTTGACAAAGTACACTATATTTAGGGTGTCTCCATCCCACCAATGTTATAAGTATGATCAACCATGAGTAATAGAATTTTGTGCCTAAGTTTTGTGGATCTTTGAAATTGTCCAAAAATAAGTTCAATAAGTATGGACTCCAGCTAAGTAAAGTCCACTTCATGCACTGCCCAACTACTGCTATCACCCCTGATGGTGCTTCTTCCTTGTGACACTTAACAATTTGCATGCCATTATATTAGTTTCCAGTATTGTCACAGGTTCATTGATCCTACTAATTATAATTCCTTGGAACCCTCTCATTGTTCCATATGTTTCCTTCATTTCCTCTTCCACGACCTTCTCCTTGGTTTTGTCATCCAAATATTGTTCAGGTTTCTCTCCACCAGTCGATAGACCTGTGATTTATGCAATAAAATCAACATCTATTGATACTTGAATTTCCATCCATAGGATTACCCTATGTACTAATGCCAATAATTGTTTGATGTAGTTATCCACATCCTTTCCTCATCCAAAATGAGATATTTTCAGTAGGTTCATTATCCATGTGTTGTACAACCCTGTAATCCAATGTTTTGGTTCAAATATTGGAACTCCTTACGCACTTGTCCCTTTGTCTCCATGTATACCTAGGGTTCAAATTCAGGGAATTTATCATTGTCTGCTACATCATGGTCTGTGTACCTCAGTTTTTCTACACATCCTAAAATATTAGGGAGGATTATAACTCCTTCTGGTATGTGTGGTAGTGTTATTGTGACTTATTCTTGCTTGCACAGTGACTTATGTATTATTTTTTTCCCCTTCCTCTTTTATATCACAATGGATGGCCCTGCTTCCTGATGCACTTCCTCTTCTTCCTTTGTGTCAGAATCGGGTTCAATGGTAACATCTTATACTTGCACTTGTTCTTCTATTTACAATGTTGTCTCTATTACATGTTGTTGCTCTGCTTCGACTTGTTCCCTAGGTTCATCTGATTTTGTTCTTTCGTCATCTTCTCCATTCATCTATTGCGACGCTCCCAAACCCAACTTTTATGTCAGGTTCTATTCTTCAGTATGGTTTTTTCCTTCATCTCTTGGATCAACATCCATCTGCTCAACGACTGGATCTTGTTCTTCAACAAGTGTTGGGCTCACTGGTTCCTCGACAGGTGATGGGATCGCATCAAAATCGACAATTCCTTTTGGTTGAATAGGGTTTTCTACCTCTGTGGTTTTTTTCTCTATGGACTTCCCAACACTTCATGTGTTTCTTGTGACTCCACTTTTTTCTCTATGGACTTCCCAACACTTCATGTGTTTCTTGTGACTCCACTGGGAGTTCCAACTTTTGGTGACAACTTTATGCAAAATCCTGAAACTACTGCTCCAAATATTCACTAAAACATTTGGAAATACATGGTCATGATCGACTTTCTCACCTTATCTCTCATATTCTCCAAGTCACAATGAGGCTTACCTTGCAAGTTTCCTACTTTTATACGACTTGTCATAAATTCTCTGTTGTATCCCATTTTTCCATTCACCACCTTTTTCTTTTTCCGACCACTCTCTGTTTCGGTGCGTTGCATCCATATTTCTCTGTCACGTAGTGTATTCAAGTTCTGTCATACCACTTACTAAATTCTATTGTGAATTGTATCCTTCAACTGCTTGTCTACCACTTAGCCATCTACTTACTTACTTTTGGATTTTTCTTCTTTTTCTAGTTTTTTCTTCCTTTTTCTTCTTTTTCTACTTTTTTCTTTTCTTTTTCTACTTTTTTCTTTTCTTTTTATTCTTTTAATTCATACTATATAAAATATGTACAACTCTAATTCTCTCTGTGGAATCTAATGATGTTTAGTAGGTCGATTTTCCCTATACAGTTTCATTCTACTACCATTCACCAATCCTTGTGTCCCCTTTCCTGCTAAATCCTACAGTTGCACAACACCTCCATCAATGAAAAACACTATCTCATATGGCCCTAGCCAATGCATCCTAAACTTCCCTGGGTGATGCAAGCATTTACTGTCATAGAGGAGAACCAAATATCCTTCCTTAAAGTTCTTCTTATTAATATTATGTCATGCCAAGACTTATATTTTTCTTTCTGTACGTCTTGATGGAAACCAAATACAATCATGTCTTCTTCTAATTCCATGATTTGTTCCAATCTTCCTTGAGCTGCACCTCTTTGTGCCAAGTTCTAAAGGAACTGTTGCTTCCTATCCATACACTAATATGAAATGTGTTTGACCTGTAAGTTCTTGCATGTAGTTCTATATGCCCATAACATTGCCAGTATCTACAAATCCCAATCATCCCTATTGACATTGCAAATCTTGGTTAAGGAATTCTCCAATATCTTGTTAAATGCTTCCACTATCCCCTTGGCCTGAGGATGGTAAGGAGTGTTATTCTGATGATGTATCTCAAATTATTCAGTCAGTTCCTGGATAGTACTATTGATAAATGAGTCCCCTGACCACTCATCAAAATTCTAGGGCATCCAAACCTTATGGCTACTTTCTCAAATAGTCTGTTGTAGTCTCTATGTTGCAATCTTTTACTAGTGTTTCTTCATCCCATTTAGTCAAATATTTAGTCGTTGTAATGATATAACTTTCTCATGATCTTCTAGAGTGTGGATTAATTGCTCCTACAAAATTTACTACCCACTTGTCAAACACTTTCAAAGTTACATGCGGTCTTAATGGAATCTCATCCCTCCTGGATAGTTTTCCAACCCTCTGACAGACATTGCAATTCTGACAATACTCCTTTGCATCCTTGTGAACTGTTGGCAACCATAATCCTGTGAAAAATATCTTATGTATAGTAGCTTTCCCTGCATAATGTCCTCCAACTATTCCTTCATGTGCTTATTCTAAAATGATAGATCTTTCATGCTCCATAATATATCTCCTTAGAATGTTGTCTGCACCAAGTTTGTACAAGCTCCCTACAACTAGTTGGTAATCTGCAGCCATAACCACTAGATTTTTCTTCTGTGTGGTATTAAATTCCTTTGGGGAAAATCCTGTTCTCAAAAATTCAATAATGTCAGCAAAATATTCATCAACAATCTGTACTGAAAATAATTGTGCATCTGGGAAATCATCCTCTAAGTTGCTTGGTTCCTCTCCATTAGTTATCTTGGATAGATGATCTATCCCTACATTCAATATTCCAGGATTTACCAATACTTCAAAATCAAACTCCTGAAATAACAACAACCATCTACATATTGTTCCTCCCAACACTAGTTTTTTGACTAAGTATCTAAGAGAAAAGTGATCTGTAAACATCTTAAAGTGTTGACCTAACAAATAATGTCTGAATTTCTGCAATGCATACACCATGGCCAACCCTTCTCTTTCTACTATGTTGTAATTATGTTATGAATCTGATAGATTCTTGCTTACAAATGCTATAGGGTGATCTATATCACCTTGCACTGGCTGTGTTAATACGACTCCAAGTGTTATTGCAGATGCATCCACATGCACATGAAATTATTTTGACCAATCTGGAAACACCAAAATTGGCGTTGTCACCATATTATCCTTCAAGATATCCAAACTATGATGGCACTTGTCATTCCACTGATACTTAATGTCCTTCTTCAACAATTTCTCCATCGGTGTAGTAATCTGTGCATATCCCCTTATAAACCTCTTGTAGTATCATGTATGACCAAGTGTACTTTTTAACTAGAGCATTGAATTAGGTGGTGGTAAGTTGACTATGGAAACAATTTTAGCAAGACCAACCAACAGACCCTGTCTACACACCACATGCCCTAACAAAATACCAAATGGTGCATTGAAAATGAAATTATTAATATTCAATGAAATCTAACACTCTCTACACCTTTCTAACATCAATTTTAACACTTCAACATGATCCTTCAATAGGATAAACACTATCCAATCATCCAAATAAACTTCCAAAAACTTATGAATAAAGTCCTTAAAGGAAGCTACTACTACCCTTGAAAAAATAGTAGGGGAATTCTTCAACCCAAAAGGAATTACTGTGTACTGATATGACCTCCATTCTGTTGCAAATGTAGTCTTATGTCTATCGTCTGGTGCAATTTTGATCTAGTGATATCCTGAAAATCCATCAGTGAATGAATATGCTTCTTCACCTCCTACATTCTCCAAAACTTCATCTATAAGTGGGGTAGGAAAATGATCATGTAGACAAGCATCATTCAATTTTTCCAAATCTACATAGATTCTTATTCCCCCTTGTTGATTTTTCATAAGAGATGATATTGTATGTAAATGAATATCTTATTACAATGATGAGTGTTATATATATAAAGAACATATGGTGACCATGGTGACCATATATTGAGTTATGAAAAAGGTATAAATATTCTCCTTATTCCCATGGTTTATGATATATTCTTGATTGACTTTTCTATTAATTAGAAGTAACTAGGAAAGAAAATGATTAAAAAGTCTTCTAGAAATGTGATTGAGTGATATTAGATAATTTCCGAATTTCGTTTTGAATTGTTTGATTTTATTGTAGGAATGGACAATTATTGTTAAACTCAATATAGCTAAGAAGATTATGAAGATGTATAGACTATTGGAGATTAAAGAAATCAGGCGCAAATCAGTTTTGAGGAAGATTGACTCTCTATTTTGTAATCTTTATAAATAGTAAAAGCAATCCTGAGGATCCATCGATCCTCAGGATGGATTAATTTACCCATATCATTTTAATATATAGAGGGTGATGAACCATAGAGAAACATACAAGAAATTTATCCAAGCATTCAAATCTCTGAATTTCTCTGTACAAGCAGTCCATTGTAAATGTTTTACCAGTTATGGAATTAATAGAATCCTTGAGCATTTTTACCATCTTTGTGTATTGAGTTCCTAGCAGCAGTACCTTCTAAAGACCGTGGGCCCAGTCAGAAGGAGTTACTATCTCAATCTGTAATCGTATCAATTTGATTTCAGTTATGTGCTTTAAATCTCTTTGCAACAGTTAAGATAAATATGTAAGTGTGTTGATGATTTGGTTATGCTATTTAATCACAGAGGATAGATGTTTCATTTGAATGTTATCGATTGTTGTTCCATTTTCCATTGTTGTAGTTTATTGTTTGAAAGTTCCTCTCATTTTCACAAGCGCTGTCCCTTTTATTAAATTTACAATTGTTGTTCCTTTCGCTTAAATCTGCATTTGTTGTTCCTTCTCAATTTTACAGTACTTAGCTTTTCTTTTCCAGCAAGTTAGACAATCGTTGATAGATTGATTTATTAAGTATTTTTCATAGATTAAATTATTTTTTCTTAGCTAGATGAATTCAACAATTTAGTTAATTCTTTTAATTCATAGTATGTTATTGATCAGATTGCAATTCTGTTGAGTAAGATCTTAGTTTCAGAGTTTTAATGAATGTGTGAGGAACTTGATTATTGATAAACTCATATTTTCTCTGACTACACGATTTTAACCTCTACATCTATCTGCATAGACTTTGTTGATATT
>CBVK0103723450.1:0-12171 GCA_900067695.1 Picea abies
CTCTCCTTAGCTTCATCCAACCATGTGAATAAGGAGGCATCCTTAGCCATGTGATGAGTGAACCTACAATCGACTACCCATTCATTCTGCACAGAATGATATATCTAGGCTCAAGAATGTCCCATTTGGAAGGTGAAATTATCAGTGGTTCGATGTACAATGGACACATCTCCTTCAAGTTGTTTAACCTTTTCCTTGAAACCGTCTCACTTCTTGTAGCAGCCTTGATCCGTATTTCCAATATTTCCATAGTACTAATATGTCTTCCTCTTTCGACTTTTTTGGGGAGCATCTGTCTATCTCTAAGTTTTCTGGTCACGGTATGCAAGTTTCTTTGTACAGACACCAAACCGTACTCTATCCCTAGGATCCATTTTCCCCTTTCCCTTGAGCAAGTGGACCTGGTGTTTACCACCAAGATTTCCTTATTCAAGCAATATATAATGATCAGCAATAAAAATACCACAAAAATATTCAAAGGTGTAATCCTTACCATCTTCCTTATGTGCTTTCCATTTGGTGAAAAAAGTGTTGTGACACACAACAACCCACTAAAGCTCTTGAGTTTTAGTGGGTACCCATACTACCAAAAAATTTCAAGGTACTAATATTTTTACCCTGATAGTTATCCATTTATGATATTAACACTTGCATGAAGATGTCAAAACGAATTTGATGCATGATCTACCCTTACCACCCAAATTCATCACATTAAATACTTCAAAATGCCCCTAACAACCTTGAAACCTTTGTGGAATCAAAACTATGCTCAAATTTTTAGCTCCACGTCCTTATTTCATGTGATCTTAAGGTATATCATTGGAACCTAGTCCCCAATGCTCCTATGTTATCAAATTCAAAATTTCTTACGAAAAATTACTTTGAGATCTTATCTATTGTGAATTATACTTTATCCCGATGACGATATCAGTGACATGGTTGACTGCTCAACTATCAAAAAAGGATTAGCCCCTAACTTGCCATTAGGGTGAGCTGGATCCCACCTCTCCATGGTACCTTAATGCAATATAAGATGAATTTCATGGATTAGTATGTGTCCACATGGAGATGTTTGATTAGTCTATCTCACTTAAAGAAACTCATCGTCATCGAAGAATGTTATAGAGATATTTCATAACATTTTTACTATATCGTTGACGATGATATCACTCAAGGTATATTATCGACAATAGACTCCTATCACAACATGATGACCTGGACCAACCAATCACTGAATGAAAACATTGTTGTTGGTTAAAATATATTCCTTCATAAATTCACCATTGATTGAACAAAGGTAACAACACAAATCTTAAGGAATAGGACTACCCCTTACACACTAACATGTCTATCAAGTACAAACATTAATAAAAGGATCATCATCGTCGACTAATCTCCTTGTAATCTCTACTCGCTAGATGAATTCTTTTACGATCGTTGATGACGACAAGGTTGGAGAAATCTTCCCCCGATTGATTCTTCCCTGATAAATATCCCAATGGAAACATTTCCCCCCCTTAATCTATTGGAGAGTATTTTTCCTACTATGTAGTACTTAATAAGTATTCAACTCTATTATTTTGAATGTGCGGTTGTAGAAATTGGAAAGTATCACTATAGTCATAAGACTAAATCCATTGAGAAAATAGATGACAAAAGGAAAATAGGAGGAGCAAGCCAAGATATAGCTGAGAAAAACATTAAATGGAAGGCATTCCCAAAAAAAAAGAAAATGATATTCAAACAACATCGATACTTAATGATTTTGTTGGTGAAAACTCTATGTCGGTTTATGAAATGGTCAAAGCACTAGATATAGCCAAATTGATAATAACAGAACTAGAAGATTCCATAGACACGTTTAAAAACACCATCTCTGATGAATTCATGAAGGAGGCCATGGAATATGAGCTTGTTCACAAAGAAGAAACACATAGACAACTCCAGCTTCAAGAAAATGAACTAACTGCAAAGTTTGAGAAAAGGGTCAGGATAAACCAAAAGATACATCAAAATGAGATGGAGAAACTAAAGGTCACACATGCTCAATAATTAATGAGACTTAAAGGATATCGACTAGAGATCAAAAAATATAATGAAAGAATTGAAGAGCAAGTTAAAATATTGCAACATGATTATCAACTCCTGGAAATGATTGTAGAAGAAAACAAAAAGAAAATTGTATTCCCATAAGTAATCAGAGAATAATCCTTTAGGGCCAATGAAGAACTGAGGGATATGCAAAAAAAAAAAAAAAAAATCATTTCCCTTTAGGGCCAATGAAGAACTGAGGGATATGCAAAAAAAAAAAAAAAAAAAAAAAAAAATCATTTCATTACACAACATTCAAAATAATTGGTTTGGCCACTTAAAGATAGACCAACAAATACATTCCATGAAGGATAAATACTAGAAATTTCAAAATGCTTATAATCACATCGTTCAATGGCAAGGCATTTGTAATAATCCTCCCATCATGTTGCCAATACATTGCCAATTGGAAGATCAAAGATCATATATTACTCAAAAATGATAAATTTGTTCTTGATAACATGGAGGATACTCAAAAAAAGGTAGAACAAGCCTGCAGAAAGTTATGGAGTGCAACGAAGGATTTACTAGTACAGTTCAGGATGGAAAATAGGGAAAATTTAGAAAAGGCAGTATCGGATCACACGATGATAGAATATGTCAAAACTAGGAGACATATGAGCGTGAAATCCATTGAAGAAATGAAATAAATTGACCAGGAGGTACTGGAGAAAAGAATAGTAAAGTCAAATCAATTGATCCCATTGATAGAGCATTTCATACAAAAAATAGAGGAAGTCCTGAAAGAAAAGGTGGTAACTCTATTATTCCATGTTGAAGTTGAAATATAAAACATGTAAGTAATCAGAATGGATAACATACAAGAAGATTTCAAGTTATGAAAGGAATTCAAGGATCAAACGCAAGCACTATAACTAAATGGATGTTTGTAACCTCCCCCTATTTTTGATCAATTTTTTTAATTTTTGTAAAACCCAATTGGGAAAAAAAACTGAAACATTGTAACTTCCCTCTGATAGATTTAAAGTTACTGAATGTGAAAATCCCAATATCATAGTTATAAAAGACATGAATGTGAAAGAGGGGGGACTTTTGTGCTTTGTATTGAAGGATGTACTATTAATCCTAATTAATGAAGATCAAGAGGCATTTCTGAAAATGTGATTGTGGTAAATGGATTTCAGACTATTCTTAATGCATTTAATCTAATTTGAGTATCTCATGTTCCAGTGTATGAATTGTTTTTGCAATTTTCTTGTATGCTCAGATTGTCATAGTTTCCTTTATTGAATGCAATTATAANNNTTCTTGTATGCTCAGATTGTCATAGTTTCCTTTATTGAATGCAATTATAATGTTGTTGCAAACAATAAAAACTATTTTCTATTGTTTTCTCAATAATATTTTTTTGCTTACATTCCATTTGAATTTATGAACTATTTCTAATTCAAAAGGATGTTTTTCTTAATTTTATTCAATCTCATTTAGTTTCCTCCTAATCAGAATAGGATTATTATAGTTTAGGATTTCATATTAGAATAGTTGTAGGTAGCATCATTGTAGTTTATTTCATATTTCCTAGTTTATTTCATATTTAGATAGTAGACTTAGTTTGGAAACCAGACCAATATACTGGTGGGAAACGCCATCCCAAATGAGAGTGATTCTAATTGGGACTTTCCATTGGTCATTTCATCCTTACCTAATTGAACAGTCCTTTTGGACCCGTCAACAAAAATGGCACTAGAAGGAGGGCCATCGAATTGAATGGTTGCAAATAAAGCTCAAATCCATGTCTGATATTTTCCACTCGTTAGCACAACTTAGCTTGTTGATTCTCATCAACCTCACCGTGAGAACACTTCATGTCCCATGTCCTACTCCATGAACCCACCCACTCAAGCTACCTCTCAGTGTATTCCCTTCCATTCTAAACCTATATTTTCTTCTCCAAAACCCAACAAATTTAACCCCACAAATTTACCATTCCATAGATTGACACCATAATCAGACAATCTCGTGAATGCACTGAACATGTTCTAATTTGACAATGGAGTAGATAGAAAGAGCATCCCCCTATATATAATTCATTATATCAAGGTTTATAAAGTACCCAAAATTAAGATCTATACCTCTCACAGTCGTTCACCTTCCAATAACACCCAACCGTCAGAACCCCATAATATCATTTAAATTTAGCTCTGCATGATTTCTCGGAACCCTTTGACTTCGAGCTCAAATTTTTCTTACTTTCTAGTGGTGGTGGTATTCCTCCCTTACCACCAAAATATGCACCTCTCACACTTAAGAGTGAACCCGACAAAAATTTGGAAGAGGAATATAAACCTAAAAGCGAGTTGGAAGGAGAAGAACAACTTCAACTAGTTTTATATAACCCTCAATTCATGGCTGGAAATAACCAAAACCCCTAACCTTATGAACCTTGGTTAATCCCAGATGCAGTTTCAGTACCTTGAATACTCCATGAAATTCCTAAGCACCCCAAAAAATTTCTCCCCAAGTTTGATCCAAAGAAAAAATACTCGACCGAAGACCATGTAAAAAATTTCCTATTGGCCATAAGGCTCCAGAATATCTGGCATGAAGATGTAGTATGTTGATTGTTCCCTCATACATTTTAGAGGAAATCCAAAACCTATTTCTACTCTTTGGAAGAAGCCTCTATTACTAGCTATAGGATATTTGAGACTATTTTCCTGAAGAAATTCAGAGAAGACAAAACACCAGCTACTTTAGTCTTAGATATCTCAAGCATTAAAATGGATACCAATGAAAAGGTTAAATATTTCAATCAACGTTTCCTTTCCTTAATTAAGAAGATTCCTCGAGCCTCCAAACATGCAGAGGATGTCACCATTGAATTTTATACTTCAACTCTTCCCATGTTCATGGCAATATTTTTTTAAAAACGCAGAGAAAGATGCTTTGGAAGAAACTTTTCAAGAGGCCCTAAAAATTGAAAATAATATGTTAAGTCTGAAAGGAAACCCTGAAGCAGAATGCTCAAAAGATAAAGTAAAAACTAAGAACAAACCCACTGTCACCAAGTCTTTGAAAGAAAGGAAAGATATTAATTTTATGGACATGGAATCCGTCCAGAGAATTGTCGAGAAATTATCCAATGAGTTGATTGATTTAAAGAAGCACAATGGGGAAGGCTCTTCGAATACTAAGATTTTTTTTAAATTCCAATGTAAGAAAGATAAGAGCACACCTTTTGTCAACAAAAAAACTCCTTCTACATCAGAAATGATTAATATGGAAGATATTGTCCAAGCTATACAACATTGGGCCACTGAAAATTTGATTGAATCTAAGGATGAAGAGGAAAAAACAGAGAAATCCCAAGAAATGAACAAATTACCTGAGAAACAAGTTAATTATTTTTAGGATATATCATATGGAGTGGAAGAAGAGGAATAAATAGAAGAAATGCATATGTCCTAGAATCATATGACCACTAGGAGTGCAAGCAAGAAGGCTTCATCTGATACTCCTACCCTTTTTGAACCTCCTAAAAATCCCCCCCACACTCAAAAGGCATCAGATGATCCTTCTAAAATAAATATTCCTTCTAATTCTATCAAAAATTTGGAATATGATTTCTTGGAAGACCTAAAAAGAACCAAGGAAAATATTTATCTATTTGAACTTATGAAGCTTCCACAGATTCAAGAGAATTTTATCAAAACCCTTCAAGGTAGAACTGCCAAAAATTCCAAAGAAATTAATTTGAGGAAAAATAAAGGACGATGCCAATGCGCATAAAATACAGGTAGTTGTAAATGCTTCCCTATTAGGGAAAAGGTCAAGGTCCATCACTGCACCTTTTTTGGTTACTTTGATATTTTTAATAGGAATGTGCATAATGGTATGATGTATTCAGGTGCCTCTTCAAATGTAATTCCCCTTAAATTTTGTGAGAAACTAAACGCCAAGCCTGAAAAATATGATATTCAAATCATACAGCTTGACAGGACCATAGTTAAAGTGATAGGTGAGTTGAAAAATGTTTTGATAAGGATGTCTTCTAATCCTAAAATACATTGAACTATTGACATCATAGTTGTGGATATACTTGATACTTATGGTATGCTCTTAATCATATACTAGTCCGCTACACTTAAAGGGTAATTTGCCACAAACTGGTCACACCTTTAGCTATTGTATAATGACAAGCCCAATAAAATATGGGTTGATAGAGAACGATACATGAAGCATGTGGTAATGGATTTGAATGACCCAAATGAGCCAATGATGTTTAATAACTCCATTATGGGAAATTATTTTTGTGATTCATTTTTTGGAAATTACTATGTTGTGATCTCATCTTATGAGGAATCAAAAACACAATCTGAAATCCTTCATTGCCTCAAATTTTTGAGCCCCACTGTAACATAACAGATTTAAATAGTCATGACATTGTATAGTCTAACATAGGATTTAGAGATAGGTTAGAAGTTTTTTCTAATTTCACCCACCATACAAATTTAGTGACAAAATAAAATTATAAGTCCATACATAATCTTAAAAGAGACCCTAATACGAGGACTTTGTTTTTTGATGGGTCAAAATATATTGAAGGTGCATGTGTTGGTTGCATACTAAAGGACTATGATGGTAGCATGCAGGCTTGAATTCCAATGCACAAATAATATTGTTGAGTATGAAGCCTTGCTGCAAACATTGAGAAAAGAAATTGACTTGAAAGAAAACAAGATAAAGGTATTTGGTGATTATGAGATTGTCATAAGGTAGGTAAGAAACACCATACATTGTCTCTCTAGTCATCTTAAACACTACTAGTAAGAGGTATGGGAATTGATTAAGTCGTTTGATGCATTCAACATCAATCATGTTCCTCGTTCTTTAAATTATGGTGTTGATCTATTAGCTAATGTGGCTTCTAGTCTTATTCCTTCTGAGAAATTGTTACCTGATACTTTTTTTGTGGAACTACTCTACAGACCTTTGATACCAGATAATGTGACCAATTAGAGGGTCTTTGATGACGATTAGAAGATTATAATATTTTTACATTTGGAAGGTACCTTCAAAGTCTCCATAATCGATGAAGATCAACATGATAGAGAAATGAATTAAAATGTTCTTGGCTCAATAAATCAATCAATAGAGAAAAACAAAATCAACATGATAAATAACACCCCTAAAAGTGTGGTAAGGCTAGAAAAACTATATGACCTTCAGGACAAGTTTAAGAAGGTGATGAATTGTAAGACTAGAAACTCATCAATGCAATTTGAAGTGATAAATCTGGGGTCAGATAACACACCTCATAACATCAACCTTGGAAAGAAGTGTTCCCCTGAAGAAAACAAGCCTTAATAAAGTTGTTCAAAGAATACAAAGACATATTCGCATGGACATATGATTATCTCAAGACCTACGACAAGAAGATCATTCAACATGTTATCCATAGGAAGCCACAAACTAAGCCTTTTTAGAAAAATCTAAGAAAAATGTACCCAAGTTTAGAACCATAGGTAAAATCGGACCTTAACAAGATGTTATAAGACAAGATAATATTCCCAGTCATACACACACAACGGATCTCAAATCTTGTACGTGTAAGAAAGAAAAATGGAGACATAAGACTCTGTGTTGATTTTAAAAATGTGAATAAAGCTTCAGATAAAGACAATTATCCAGTGCCCCCTATGGATCAGATTCTTCAGTGTGTCTCTGGTTCCCAAATGCTCTCATTACTAGATGGTTTCTTTGGTTACAATTAGGTTTTATTCACCCATGAAGACCAATTGAAAACTACTCTTCGAACCAAACGAGGAACTTACACTTACATGAAAATTCCTTTTGGATTAATCAATGCAGGGGAAACCTTTTAGAGAGCCATGTACATATATTTTAGGGGAATCATTGAGGAATGTATAGTATTATATCTGGATGATGTTGATGTATTCTCAAATAACAAGGTTGATAATATTAATCATTTGAAGAAATTTTTCAATAGATGCATAAGGTATGGAATATCAATCAACCCCCAAAAATATGTATTCATTGTTGATAAAGGTAGGCTACTGGGATTCATTGTATCTGAATAAGGAATGGTGACATAACCCGAAAGGACTGAAGCCATATCTAAGATACCTCCTCCCCATAGTAATAAATCCATGAAATCCTTATGGGTAAAATAATTTTTGTTAGGAGATTCGTTTCCAGTTTTACTGAAACTGTAAAACCACTGCAAGACATGATAAAAAAAGATGTAGAGTTTAAATGGGGACCTAAAGAGAGATCGAAATTCAATAAAATAAAAACAAAAATAACTCAGGATTTGACATTGGTGAGCCCTTATTTTGGTAGAGATTTCATATTATAAATGTTTTCCTCCAATATCGCATTTTCCACTTTATTTACATAGAAATATCAATAGGAAAATGAATACCCCATCACCTTTATGAGTTCTGGGTTGCAAGGAGCAGAGTTATATTATCCTGAAGTAGATAAACAAGCCTACTCTATTTTCAAGACGATCAAACATTTTATACCTTACTTGATTAAATCCAAAACCAAAGTGATTGTCCCTTACCCACCTCTGAGGAATATATTAGTATAGAAAGCTATGTGGGAAAAGAGAGAAAATTGGATAACATCCCTTCAAGAATTTGACCTTGAAATAAAACTTGCTAAAACTTTTAAGGGACAAGAGCTCTGCAAACTAGCAGCTAAGTTAGCAAATGAAAAGGTAGAGGAGGATGAATTTAACCAATATCAAAGTATATTTGAGATGGAAGTATATTATATCCTTGTATCTAGGGACTAGAGGTATTATGAGATGAAATATTACCTGACCCATAGAACTACTCCCCATTATTTAGATCATAATAATAAGAGACCCATTAGACTTAAGTTAGCACAGTGTCAACTCATCCAAGGAGTACTCTGTTGAAATAATTATGATGATGTTTACTTGAGATGCCTTGAAAGAGAAGATGATGACAAAGTCCTACATGAACTTCATGATGGGCCTGCTGGAGGAAATTTCGGAGCTAATACTACAACTCATAAAATAATCAAGGATGGCTACTATTGGCCTACCATGTTCAAATATTCACATGTGTATGCTCGAAAGTGCCCATAATGTCAGAAAGAAGTTGGAAGAGAAAATAAACCTAATTTCACTCTTCATCTAGTTACTATTGAAATCTCATTCCAACAATGAGGTTTAGATGTGATAGGGGAAATTAACCCCAATTCCTCTAAATTGCATAAGTACATCATAACAACAACAAACTATTTCATCTGGTGGACTGAAGAAATTCCTTTGAAGACCGTCAATGAAAACAAGGTGACATCTTTCCTTGAATCTCATATTATTACTAGATTTGGTGTACCTAAATATTTGGTTTTGGTTAATGATAAATACTTCTCCTCTTTGATATTAAATGAATATTCATTGGAATGTGTTGGTTAATACTTTATCGAATTTGATCTTACTTTACTGTCATAAGTTGACCCAGGTTCATATTTAACAAGCTTCCAACAAAATCCCTCTAAAAACAATTGGCCCCCTGGTAACCTAGAAGGTAGGGCAGTACACAGGGTGCATTGTGCAGTCTCACCTGAGATAGTTCTATGGGTGACTGCAATACTCAGACGCTTGCAGCCCAGGAATAAGTGGGGATATGTGATTATACCTTGTGATCTTCATTTATTTAGTCTAACATCTTAATTAATCAGTCACTCTTACTCATGCATGTGAAATGTCAGATCTAACTAGTTCCTTCATTCACTTATCTATAATTTAATCATTAACAACAATGGAGATGCATAACATTCAGTCACATAACACATGTTCTACCATGGTTCACCCCCTCCTGGGCTACATCCACAAAAGATTTTCCCCTCAATCTCTTTTATTATGTCTCAACAATATATCACATCGTGCACATTTACAGTCTTGGATCTTACAATCTCAATAGGCTCCCTGATCCCTGTGAGGCCAACTAGATTGCACCAGGCCCCTCAGTCTATGATCTAACCCTCGGGATCGAGTTGCTCGACTCTGCTCTAGCTTACTAGCTTACAAAATATTGCAGTTCTTACAACTTTAGAACTCTCTCAGCCTCTAGCCTTTATCTCCCGCTCTCTCGTTCCCTAGACCTCCTAGGTACTACTTATACATATTCTTGGCTTATCATCCATTACAATATATTTAAAAAACCCTAACCCTAATGTAGTTAGGTTTCCCTTACATGCACGCCTCTCATACTTCCCTCACGTGTGTTTCTTTTCCTTCCAGTTGTCTTTCTTTCACTTCATACGTTTCTCTCCAAAATTGGTCTTTTCCCCAAAATCGACCTGTGCCCAACATGCCCCCAACAATGACATGTGGTTTGTTTTGAGCCACTTAGGATTTGCACACTCCCTCAATAGCTTCTGCTAGAGTTTGAAACTTGTCTGCAACTTCCCTTCCTTGTATTTGAGTCTGCGCAACCTTTTCTGTGAGCGCGTCTAATACTTGCATTGTGATCTCTTCCCAGATCATTTATGCCACTCTGCCTATGTTTGTGCCATGTCCTTCTTTTCCTCCTCTGGCTATGCAATGATCTCCACGGATATCTCTTGGAGAGGTTCCATCTATATTTATCTCTCTTGTTTGTGCACTTGTGTCGTCTTTAGTCTAGACTGGAATCTCTTCATCTCCTGTGTTCCTTTTAAGCACTCAATTATTCCCATTGTCTTATGCCTCTCCCTGAGATCCTGGATTTCAGCATTTATCCTCTCTTCCTCCTGGTCCCAGCATTGGAATTTCTCATCTTCTTCTAGTTTTGTCCACAACTACACTTTTATATCAAACAGTTATGCTATTGTGTTAGTTTTTTTCTCCAACTCTGCTAGTTGAAGTACAACTTCTGCTTTCCTCTACTCCCTAACCTTAGGTGGAGTCATGGGAGTCAATTTTTCCTTCAATTCCTTAATATTTTTCCTATAGTGGTCGATGGTTTTGGAAATCTAATTGGGTTTTCCCTATGTACTTGGACTCTCGGCATGTGCATTGTCTGAAAGGTCGTTGTACACTGTTTTCACCCCCTATTTAATTCTATTTGCACGCTCTTTCTTGTATTTGGTCTCAAGATTTACCTACTCGACCACCAATTCCAATGCCTCTTTGTTATCCTTTGTATGATGCAACTCAGTTGCTTCTATTCATGACTGTGACTACACCTCCTACATGACACTAACTTGGAGTTTGTATAATTCCTTGGTTGGTATATGCTCCATTACCAACTTTATTTGCACCAGATATTTCAAGGGTGTTTGGGATCCAATCTCATCCATGTGCAACATGTTGGGTGTAATGTGGATGGTCAAGCTTGCCTGCGCTATGGTCTTGATCATATCATGCTTGCTCAGCGCAGCCCTGGCTTTTACTTTTGATGTTGCGGGGAATGACTTTGTTCCCTTGTTCGCCCTCTATGCGCATTTGATCTTCTCTAGCACCTACCTTATGTCGTCCAACTCATCATGAATTCGGGCTCTGTGGTGTTGGGTGTATTCAAACTCCTCAGTTGCATGGTCCTGAAATCTTTCGGCCACAAGGTTAGTGTTGTCCTCAGTGATTGTATATTATGGTAGCTGCTTGTGTGCCTTGGCCTTTTTGTGTGCACCCCCAGTGTGTATTATTGGCCTCTTGATCTGGCTTGGTTCCTGTGGGGTGCTAGTCGATGGGTTTTCTTTTGTTGTCGCAGCCCCTATTTCTGGTTCTCTTGGTGCTTGGGTAGTGTCCTTTTGTTTGGCTTGTGTACCTTTCTTTAGTGCACCCCCTTCTTTTGTTGTGCCGACTTCTGACTTGGCTTTAGATTTTTAGGTGCATATTTATCCCCGACAGGTCTCTGAATTTACCTTGCGTCAGCCTCCGTACATGTAGGCATCTCTTGAGTGAGGACTATAATTTTGGACACACCTATCACACTTAGAGGGGGGGTGAATGAGTGTGGGGATCTTTTTCCCAAAACTTCCCTCTTCCACAAAACTCATTAGTTAGCATTCGAAATTTACACATTACTCATTGTTGTCATTAATAATCAGTTAGATGTGAATACATATCAACAACAT
>CBVK0103723494.1:0-30480 GCA_900067695.1 Picea abies
TAGGGTTCTCATACCCTCGATTCCTATTTATACTAAATATGTCTATCAAAGGAAACATCTAGAGGAAGATCCTTCTAGAAGCGAAAGCTTCTATTAGGTCTTCTTACATTCGACTTATTCTATTTTATTGAAAGGCCTTATTAATATTGACCTTTATTACATTTGAATATATTGTTCTACCTATGTGTAGGTTAGGACCCTAACATGTCCACCCCCTTAAAAACAGCCTTGTCCTCAAGGCTTGAGATGTGGAAATTGCTGCAGAATGGTAGTTGGTTCCCAAGTGGCATCTGCTGGAGTTGTATCTTTCCACTGGACTAACACTTCCTTGATGGTTGTCTGACACAGGCGACACTCATGCTGGTCCAAAATTGCTTGTGGTTGTATCCAAATGGATCCTTCTTCGGCTAACTCGGGAATGTTGGTTTGAATTTGGCACTTAGTTCCAATCACCTTCTTTAAGCATGAAACATGAAAAACATGATGTAGCTTAGAATGATTGGGCAAAGCTAACTAATAGGCCACCTGTCCCACACACTTGAGAACTGTATAAAGACCATATAATTTGGGCGCTAGCTTCTGACAATGCTCAGTCTTGAGGGGATTTTGCTTGTAAGGTCGTAGTCGAAGAAACACCTCATCCCCTTCTGCAAATTGAAGTTCAGAGTGACCTTGATCTCCTTGTTTCTTCATGCAATTCTGTGCCATGACCAAATTCTCTTTGAGGGTATGAAGAATAGCCTCTCGAACTGTAAGCGTTTGGTCAACCGCCTGGACCTTCGAGACACCAGGTAAGTATGAGAGAAATGAAGGTGGATTTTGTCCATATACCGTTTCAAAAGGAGTCATGTGTGTAGCTGTGTGGTATGAAGTGTTGTACCACCATTCAGCTAGGGGTAACCATTGAGCCCACTGATTTTTCTTTTCTGAGGCAAAACACCTCAAATATGTTTCCAAACACGTATTGACAACTTTTGTTTGACCATCAGTCTGGGGATGATAAGTTATGCTGCATGCAATTAGATGACTTGTAGCTTGAACAGTTGTTACCAAAAATTGCTTGTGAAAGTTGGGTCGTGATCAGAAACAATAGAATGCGGCATGCCATGAAGTCTGAAGACTTGATCCATGAAAATTTGAGCCACTGTGGATGCTGTAAATGGGTGTTGAAGAGCACATAAATGAGCATACTTGGAAAGATGATCAACAACCACCATGTTGATTGATTTATTTCATGATTTTGTTAAGCCTGTAATAAAATCCATAGAGATATCCCTCCAAATAGCAGGTGGAATTGGAAGCGGTTGTAGTGTGCCCGAAGATTTGACTGTTTCTCCCTTGTTGCATTGACACACATCACATTCAACTACAAAATTATGAATGTCTTGTTTCATGCCATCCAGAAAAAAGAGTGTTTGACCCTATCATAGGTTTTGGTAAACCCGGAGTGCCCAACTGTGGGTGTAGCACGAAGCTTAGAAAGTACCGTGGATTTAAGTTTGGATTGTTTACTTAAATACAAATGGCCTTTGTATTGAAGCTCATCATGGAGCCAAGAGTACCCTAGGGAAGTTGGAGCATTGGACTACAATTGTTGCATCAACTGTGAACTTTTGGGATCATGTAGCCATTCCTGGCGGACGACTTGGAGCCAATCTGGTACAATGAAGGAAAGAGAAAAAAGGGATCTGTCATCTTCATACTTCTGGGAAAGTGCATCAACAACCACATTGTTTTTTCCTTTTTTGTAAATGATCTCATAATCATATCCAAAGAGCTTGGTCACCCATTTTTATTGCTCCGGGGAGGAAATGCGTTGTTGCAGAAAATACTTGAGGCTTTGATGGTCTACCTTAATTTGGAAGCGTTTCCCCAATAGATAAGGGTGCCATAGATCAACGACATGCAGAATAACCAACATTTCCTTTTCATAGATTGATTTTCCCAAATTTATTTCAGACAGTTACTTGCTGGTAAAGGCCAAAGGCTGACCCTCTTTCATAAGGACAACACCAATTCCTTTCCCTAAAGAATCACATTCCAAGACAAAGGTCTTTGTGAAATCAGGAAGGGCCAGGATTGGAGTGGTGCACATGACCATCTTCAAGGTTTGAAAATCTTGAGCTGCGGTTGGAGTCCAAGTGAAAGAGTTTTTTTTTAAGAGTGCACTGAGAGGTGATGCAATCTTTCCATTATTCTTAACAAACTTGCGATAATAACCTATTAAGCCTAGAAATCCACACAAGCTTTTGAGAGTCTTTGGGTGAGGCTAGTCTTGCATAGCTTCAATATTTTTAGGATCCACCTCGACGTTGTCCTTGCCAACTAGATGACCTAAGTAGTCGACTTCTGAGGCGTCAAAAGCACATTTAGATTGTTTCAGGAAAAGTTGGTGCTGAGAGGGTAGATGGAGAACTTGATCCAAATGGGCAAGATGGTCTGTCTAGGTTTTTCTATAGATGAGGATATCATCAATAAAAACTAAAAAAAAATGACAGAGAAAAGGATAGAAGACATGATTCATGAGGCTTTGGAAGGTGGAGGGGGCATTACACAAGCCAAAGGGCATGACCAAAAACTCATAGTGGCCCTCATGAGTTCTAAAGGTAGTCTTGGGAATGTCTGCCTCTTTCATACGTATCTGGTGGTAGCCAGAATGAAGATTGAGTTTAGTAAAGAAATGGGCCCCACTCAATTCATACAAGAGGTCATCAATGATAGGGATGGGAAATTTGTCTTTAATGGTAAGTTTGTTGAGGGCATGGAAGTTAGGACACATTCTCCAAGAACCTTATTTCTTAAGGACCATGACCACATGAGAAGAATAGGGGCTCATACTAGGGTGGATAACGCCTGTGTTTAGGAGTTCCTGGACCATTTTCTCAATTTCATTTTTTTGGAAAAAGGGGTGACGATACAGACGGATATTGGGAGGAAGGCTTCCTGGTACAAGGGGAATGGAATGATCATGAATACCATAGGAAGGAGGGAGACCCTAGGGAGTGGAAAAGACCACTTGATGTTTAGAAAGGATGGATTGAAGGTCTTGTGGCATCGAGGGTGTCTCTGTTGCTTGTATGGCATGGAGTTGGGCAATAACACCAGAATGACCTTTTTTGAGAAGATTTTCCATGAGATGGGAACTAATGATATCAGGTGAACCGACGGTGATGCCTTGGAACTTATATTGTTGGCCATCCTGGTCGAATTGCATGGTTAGTTCCTTAAAATCCTTGAGAATGGGACCTAAAGTCCTTAGCCAGTCTACACCCAACACAATGTCACAATCGCCCATGTCGATAGCAAACATATGATATTTGAGGTGGTAGTCACCAATTTGGTGACACACATTTTCACAATGCCCTCCACATTTCATGGAGCCACCATTGGCAATCACGATTTGGAAATTATTGATGGCATGGATGTAGCAATGAGTTTCTTGGGCAATGCGATGATGAATAAAATTATGGGTGCTCCCACTATCAACCAGAATGATGACCTTCCTATGATTGATGTAACCGATGAGCTTGAGGGTTTGGGGAGTTGAGAATCCAGTGAGAGCATTTAGGGAAATGATTGGTTCTAATTCGGGAGGATCTGAGGGAGGGGTTATGTCAGCGGTTTCAGGTGACTCAAACACAAGGGGAGTTTCAACAACCTCTTCTGAAATATCCTCTGAGATGGCCATAAAAATCTTTTGTTCCTTACACTTATGGCCCGAGAAATATTTGTCATCACAATTATAAAAAATCCTTTGAGTTGGTGTGCAACCATTTTAGCCTTGGTCAATTTTTGGATCTTTAGTGGAGCAGAGGGAGTAGTGGGATTTACTGGTTTAGTGCGAGGGATAAAGGAGGGTTTCCGGTTTTGAGAATATAAAACCTATTGTGCTTCTTTATCTCTTTTAGTAGCCTCCACCCAACTCTGAGTCCAAGCCATGAGGACATGGGCCCAAATCTCATCCTTGGGGCCACTTATAAAACACTCTCGGAGAAAGGCATCAGACATGCCCTCTTTCCGAAAGGCCATGCTCTCAAAAGAAGCTATAAAGTCTTCCACTGTTTCTAATTGTTTCAACTTTGTCAAATGGCCCAAATGGTTGGTGTCATTGTCAAAGCATTCATAAAGATCTGCCACAAATTGTGTCCAAGCAATATACCCTTGACGGGAAGTTTTTCTCCATTGCCACCATTGCCAACGTTCTTGATCTAGATGGAGAACACCATACCAGAGTTTGGCCAAGTCATCTGTAATGCCGTATAAAGAGAAATAATGTTCCATTTGGGTTACCCAACCAATGGGATCCGAGCCATCAAATTTGGTCACATCCACCTACGGAAGGCGTAGGTCACGTTGAAAGTGATGGTGTTGAAAGTTAGAGGAATGTTCAGCCTTAGTATCTGAAGGTGGGTCAGATAAAGGGTTATCTGTAGGGATATGCATATTGGTGCAGAACATCAAAAAGATAGATTCAAGCTAGGTAGTCAGGTCTTGTTTGATTTCCTCCATTGAGGACTGCATGGATGTATTGAGGGCAACAACATTGGCACTGAGTTGTTTCAATTCTTGTTGGGTCTTGATGAAATTAGATTGCAAGGTATTGACGTGAGCTTCTAGGTATTGGCTACGGGTATGGGCCATGATGATGAGGGAACCAAAATGGGGTAGGTGGGATAAACAAATTTGCTGAAAAATGATATGTATGGATGTGATAAGGGCGAACAGATGAACCCAAAGGAATAGGTCTCAAATAATGGTGCAAAAATTTCCAAACTTGTTTTTTTTTTTACACCTACGGATTATACTCCGGTCTGAAGAATACTGCAGTAATTAAATGCCCAAATGCTTAACCAGGAAGAAATGTGTAGTTATGTGGCAACCCGAACACAATTACGCAACAAGAGATATTGTCTGTTTTAATTCATTAATGTTTCTATCCGTAAGGGTTCTACAGACAAGGGTTTGCCCTGTGCTATATCTCTCTGATATACGTGCAAGGTCCAACAGTAGTACTCAGCCCAATGTCTCAGGTCACTAACTAAAAAGGACAGACCGTACCCTTAGCCATACTACCTGACTACCCAGGTACTAGAGAGTATCTTCCCGAGTGCTGTTCTAGGTGGCACTATAGCAGTCAGGCGACCGATCAGTTTATCTAAAGAGGGCTTTAGGTAATCTAGGCCGATCCATACACAGGTGTTTTCTGATGCGTTACCACTCGAAGGGGTACCAACAAGGGTTACAAGGGTGGCCAACATATGTGTGCTTAAGTACCACTTGTATTTCCTGTATGTATGAATCCCTCAACCGTGGGTTTATGCGCGTAACGATAGATCTCTGTGGCTTAAAGACGTCATAATAGGTCTCTACCCTGGAAAAGAATTTAACCCACACTTTCTGCCAAGGAAAGTGCTATGATACCACTTGTAATATACAAGATATAAAAAGTATGCAGAACAAAAATAAAATGCTAGAAATGGCAGAATAACAACAATATAACCATAACAATCACCACAATATCACTGAAAGGATATAAGAATAACAACATAAATAACACTTTGATTCTGAAAGCAATGTTCACGGGCCTCTTCGAGGGGGCAACCTCCAGTTGAGCAGAGATCTATTACAATAATATCCAAGCTAGGGTTCTCATACCCTCGATTCCTATTTATCCTAAATATGTCTATCAAAAGAAGCATCTAGAGGAAGATCCTTCTAGAAGCATAAGCTTCTATTAGGCCATCTTACATTCGACTTATTCTATTTTATTGAAAGGCCTTATTAATATTGACCTTTATTACATCCGAATATATTGTTCTACCTATGTGTGGGTTAGGACCCTAACATGTCCCCCACCTTAAAAACAGCCTTGTCCTCAAGGCTTGAGATGAGGAAATTGTTGCAGAATGGTAGTTGGTTCCCAAGTAGCGTCTACTGGAGTTGTATCTTTCCACTATACTAGCACTTCCTTGATGGTTCTCTGACATAGGCAACGCTCACACTGGTCCAAAATTGCTTCTGGCTGTAGCCAAATGGATCCTTCTTCAGCTAACTCTGGAAGGTTGGTTTGAATTTGGCACTTAGCTCCAATCACCTTCTTTAAGCATGAAACATGAAAAACAAGATGTGGCTTCGAATTGTTGGGAAAACCTAACTAATAGGCGACTTGTCCCACATGCTTGAGTACGGTATAAGGACCATAAAATTTGGGCACTAGCTTTTGACAATGCTCGGCCTTGAGGGAAGTTTGCTTGTAAGGTTGTAGTCGAAGAAACACCTGATCCCCTTCTGCAAATTGATGTTCAGAGTGACCTTGATCTGCTTGTTGCTTCATGCGATTATGTGCCATGAACAAATTCTCTTTGAGGGTACGGAGAATAGCCTCTCGAGCTCTAAGTGTTAGGTCAACTGCCTGGACCTTCGAGGCACCCAGTAAGTATGAGAGAACTGAAGGTGGCTTTTGTCCATATACTGCTTCAAAAGGAGTCATGCGTGTAGCTGTATGGTATGAAGTGTTGTACCACCATTCAACTAGGGGTAACCATTGAGCCCACTAATTTTTCTTTTCCAAGAAAAAACACCTTAAATATGTTTCTAAACACTTGTTGACAACTTCCGTTTGTCCATCAGTCTGTGGATGATAAGTTGTGTTGAGATGCAATTCGGTGCCTTGTATCTTGAACAGTTCTTGCCAAAAATTGCTTGTGAAAGTTGGGTCACGATCAGAAACAATAGAGTGTGGCATGCCATGAAGCTTGAAGACTTGATCCATGAAGATTTGGGCCACCGTGGATGTTGTAAACAGGTGTTGAAGGGAACAGAAATGAGCATACTTGGAAAGGCGATCAACAACCACCATGATGACAGATTTATTTCCCGATTTGGGTAAGCCGGTAATAAAATCCATAGAGATATCCTTCCAAATAGTAGGTGGAATCGGGAGCGGTTGTAGTGTGCCCAGCGATTTCACTGTTTCTCCCTTGTTGCATTGACACACATCACATTCATCTACAAAATTACGAATGTCCTGTTTCATACCATCCTAGAAAAAGGAACGTTTGACCTTGTCATAGGTTTTGGTGAACTTGGAGTGCCCTGCTGTGGGTGTAGCATGAAGCTCAGAAAGTATCGTGGATTTAAGATTTGATTGTTTACTTAAATACAAACGACCTTTGTATCGAAGTTCCTCATAGAGCCAAGAGTACCCTAGGGAAGCTGAATCCTTGGACTGCAATTGGTGGATCAACTGCGAACTTTTGGGATCTTGTAGCCATTCCTGGCAAATGGCTTGGATCCAATATTGTATAATGAATGAAAGAGAAAAAAGGGATCCTTCATCTTCATATTTTCGGGAAAGTGCATCTGCAACCACATTGTCTTTGCCTTTCTTATAAATTATCTCATAATCATATCCAAAGAGTTTAGTCACCCATTTTTTTTGTTCTAGGGAGGAAATGCGTTGTTCCAGAAAATACTTGAGGCTTTGATGGTCTATCTTAATTTGGAAATGTTTCCCCAATAGATAAGGATGCCACAGTTCCACAACATGCAGAATAGCCAACATTTACTTTTCATAGATGGATTTGCCCAGATTTCTTTCAGATAGTTGCTTGCTGGTAAAGGCCAAAGGTCGACCCTCTTACATAAGGACAACACCAATTCCTTTCCCTAAGGCATCACATTCCAACAAAAAGGTCTTTGTGAAATCAGGAAGGGCGAGGACTGAAGTGGTGCACATGGCCATATTCAAGGTCTGAAAATCTTGAGCAGTGGCTAGAGTCCAAGTGAAAGAGTTCTTTTTTAGGAGAGCAGTGAGAGGTGTTGCAATCTTCCCATAATTCTTAACAAACTTGCGATAATACCCTGTTAATCCTAAAAATCCATGCAAGATCTTAAGATTCATTGGGTGAGGCCAATCTTGCATATCTTCAATCTTTTTAGGATCCACCCCGATGCCATCTTTGCCAACCATATGACCCAAGTATTCTACTTCTGAGGCACCAAAAGCACATTTAGACTGTTTCAGGAAAATTTGGTGCTGAGAGAGTAGATGGAGAACTCAATCCACATGAGCAAGATAGTCTGTCCAGGTTTTTCTATAGATGAGGATATCATCAAAGAAAACTAAGACAAAATGGCGGAGAAAAGGAAGGAAGACATGATTCATGAGGCTTTGGAAGGTGGAGGGGGCATTACACAAGNNNGCATGACCAAAAACTCATAGTGGCCCTCATGAGTTCTAAAGGCAGTCTTGGGAATGTCTACCTCTTTCATACGTATCTGGTGTTAGCCCGAACGGAGATTTAGTTTAGTAAAGAATTGGGTGCCACTCAATTCATCAAGGAGGTCATCAATGACAGGAATGGGGAATTTTTCTTTGATGGTAAGTTTGTTAAGGGCACGGAAGTCAGAACACATTTGCCAAGAACCTTCTTTCTTCAGGACCATGACCATAGGAGATGAGTAGGGGCTCGTACTAGGACGGATAACGCCTGCATTAAGGAGTTCCTAGACCATTTTCTCAATTTCATTTTTTTGGGAAAAGGGGTGACGATATAGACAGATATTGGGAGGAAGGCTTCCAGGTACAAGGGGAATGGAATGATCATGAACACCATGGGAAGGAGGGAGACCTTGGGGAGTGGAAAAGACCAATTGATGTTTAGAAAGGATGGCTTGGAGGTCTTGCGGTACCAAGGGTGTCTCTGTTGCTTGTATGGCATGGAGTTGGGCGATAACACCAGACTGACCCTTTTTGAGCATCTTTTCCATGCGATGGGAACTAATGATCTCAAGTGAACCAATGGTGATGCCTTGGAACTTATATTGGTGGCCCTCCTGGTCAAATTACATGGTTAAGTCTTCAAAATCAATGAGAATGGGACCCAAAGTCCTTAGCCAGCCTGCACCCAACACAATGTCACAACCTCCCATGTTGATAGTAAACATATGGGATTTCAGGTGGTAGTCACCAATTTGGAGACGCACATTTTCACAACGCCCTCCACATTTCATGGAACCACCATTGGCAATCATGATTTGGAAATTATTGACGGCATGGATGTAGCAATGAGTTTCTTGGGAAATGCGACGATGAATAAAATTATGGGTGCTGCCACTATCAACCAAAATGATGACCTTGCAATGCTTGATGTAATCGATTAGCTTGAGCATTTGGGGAGCGGAGAAGCTAGTGAGAGAATTGAGGGAAATGATCGGTTCTACTTTGGGAGGGTCTAAGGGAGGGGTTATGTTAGTGGATTCAGGGGACTCAAACACAGAGGGAGTTTATTCATCTTATTCTGAAATATCCTCACAGATGGCCATAAAAAGATTTTGTTCTTTACACTTGTGGGCTGGGAAATATTTGTCATCATAGTTATAACAAAGGCCTTTGAGTTGGCGTTCAGTCATTTCAACCCTGGTCAATTTTTTGATCTTTAGTGGAGCAGAGGGAGTAGTGGGATTTACTGGTTTAGGGCGAGGGATAAAGGAGGGTTTTCAGTTTTGAGAAGATACAACCTGTTGTTCTTCTTTAGCTCTTTTGGTAGCCTCCACCCAACTCTCAGGCCGAGCCATGAGGACATGGGCCCGAATTTCATCCTTGAGGCCGCTGATAAAACACTCTCGAAAAAAGGCATCAGACATGCCCTCTGTTATAAAAGAAAAGCGCTCAAAGGAAACTATAAAGTCTTCCATTGTTCCTAATTGTTTTAGCTTTGTCAAACGGCCCAAATGGTTGGTGTCAGTGTCAAAGCGTTCATAAAGCTCTGCCACAAAGGGTGTCCAAGCAATATACCCTTGACGAGAAGTTTTTCTCCATTGCCACCATTGCCAATG
The DNA here is from genome assembly GCA_900067695.1 of Picea abies. Lineage (NCBI taxonomy): Eukaryota > Viridiplantae > Streptophyta > Pinopsida > Pinales > Pinaceae > Picea > Picea abies. Next base: position 9,841 of record CBVK0103723494.1, read on the forward strand.
TTCTTTATTTAGATGGAGAACACCATACTAGAGTTTGGCCAAGTCATCTGTGATGCCGTATAAAGAGAAATAATGTTCCATTTGGGTTACCCAACTAGTGGGGTCCGAGCCATCAAATTTGGTCACATCCACCCGCGGAAGGCGTAGGTCACATTGAAAGTGATGGTTCTGCAAGGTATGGGAATGAGAGGAATGGTCACCTTCGGTATGTGGAGGTGAGGAAGAGGAAGGGTTATCTGTAGGGATATGCAGTTTGGTGTAGAGTTCCGAAAAGACTGATTCAAGCTGGGTGGTGAGGTCTTTTTTGATTTCCCCCATTGAGGACTGCAGGGTTGTATTGATGGCGACAACATTGGCACTGAGTTGTTTCACTTCTTGTTGGGTCTCAATGAGACCAGATTGCAAGGTGTTGAAGCGAGCTTCCAAGTCTTGGCTACGAGTATGGGCCATGAGGATGAGGAAACTGAAAAGGGGTGGGCGTGGTAAAAAATTTTGGCCGAAAAAATGATATGGATGAATGTGATAAGGGAAAATAGATGAATCCAATGGAATAGGTCTCAAATAATGGTGAAAAAATTTCCATACCTTTTTTTTTTACAGAGTTATACTCTGGTCTGAAGAATACTGCAGAGAGGAAATTCCCAAATGCTTCACCAGAAAGAAATGTGTATTTATCTGGAAACCTGAACACAGTTGCGCGACAATAGATCTTGTCTATTTTAATTTGTTTATGTTTCTGTTCCCCAAAGGTTAGGTATTCAAGGGTTCTACAGACAAGGGTTTTCCTTGTGTTATAGCTCTCTGATATACGTGCGGGGTCCAATAGTAGTACTTGGCCCAATATCTCAAGGCACTAACTAAGAAGGATAGACTGTACCCTTAGCCATACTACTCGACTACCCAGGTACTAGAGAGTATCTTCCTGAGTGTTGTTCTCGGTGACACTATATCAGTTAGGCGACCGATCGGTTTATCTAAATAGGGCTTCAGGAAATCTAGGCTGATCCGTACACAGGTGTTGTCTGATGCACTACCACTTGAAGGGGTACTGACAGGGGTTACAAGGTGGCCAATAGATGTGCGCTTAAGTACCACTTGTATTTCCTGTGTGTATGAATCCCTCAACCACGGGTTTATGTGCGTAACGATAGATCTCTGTGGCTTAAAGACACTGGAATACGTCTCTACCCTGAAAAAAATTTAACCCACACTTTCTGCCGAGGAAAGTTCTCTAATACCACTTGTAATATACCAGATATAAATGTATGTAGAACTGAAATAAAATGCTAGTAATGGCAGAATAACAACAATATAACCAGAACATTCACCACAATAAAACTGAAATGATATAAGAATAACAATAGAAATAACACTTTGAATCTGAAAGCAATGTTCATGGGCCTCTTTGAGGGGGCAACCTCTAGTTGAGCAGAGCTCTATTACAATAATATCCAAGCTAGGGTTCTCATACCCTCGANNCTTATTCTATTTTATTGAAAGGCCTTATTAATATTGACCTTTATTACATTCGAATATATTGTTCTACCTATGTGCGGGTTAGGACCCTAACAATGTGCATAGAGGAAGATCAAACATCAACCTATGATACACCATTAGAGTTAATCAATGAGGTTGATGACACTAGTGTGTTGGGTGGGAAAGATGAGGATGAAACATCTTGTCCTACTTATGTCAATGTTGAGGATTCAAGATCTCTTCCTATGTATGATGCCTATAATGACGGAGGCTCAAGCGTGATAGCACCTACGCATGATGACTATTAAACACCATATCCCATTTATGATTCCTATGATGATGAGGGCATGATTGTACCTCAACATGATGATGAAAGGGAACAAAGACCCTTAGCACTGCAAGATTTGAAGGACCGATTATTGGTCACAGAGAAGAAAATTGTACAAGTATTGAAAAGGGAAGATGGTGTTCATAGATTCATTGAAGATCTTATGTGGAAAACTTAGATGGAGGAGAGACAAAGGGGAGTTTCAGATGGAGTCACTAGTACCCAATTACGCATCATCAAATAAGCACTAGAGAAGATGGAATCCGTTTACTTGCAATTGTTCATGGATATAGACCTTTCTCTTAAGTTCGTTGAAGACAAGGAAAAGGAGGTTGAGGAGATTCATTACCAGTTGAGTCTAGCACGTTCTTCGTCATTAACAACAACAAATAATCCATTGTCTTTGGTAGCCATGACATATGAGGGCATGAGTGGCACTCATGATTTGAGGGAGGATCCTCATGTGACAATCTCACATGAGGAGCATTCAGATTTGTAGGTGCTTGAGGAGAGGTATGATGCAGATATTTTTTACCATGCTACTATTTTTCATTGTGGGGATCATGAGTTGTTTCTTTTGGAGATCCCACCAAAGGATCAAGGCTTAGCTATGATGGAGATAGTTGAGAACATCCCTTGTGGACCATACCTCAAGGAAGTATATGCATCCATGGATTGGGTGGACAGGTATATGAAAGATATGTGCATGCTCTGGGATAGGGTTTAAGTGACATAAGTAGAATGATGGATTCAATAGCACCTTCAGGATATAGGATGGTGGATAGCGATTCAATGATAGGAATGAAAGGGTATTCATTGGCACTCGGTAGTGTACAATGGAGTTGTGGGGTGTTTCCTCCAAGGAGACCTCCTGACAAAGTAGTCGAGCATACCATCAAGTTGAGGTTACCCTGGATTGGTGAGTGGTTGGGTAAGCCTCATGGAGAAACATATTCCTTGATAATCGATCTACATCTAGGATACAATCATAGGAGGGTCAAGGAGTAGGATAGTCACATGCTTGCTTCTAGAATTCATTATGATTTCTTGGTCATGCCCTTAGGATTGTCCAACACACTAGTCATTTTCTAGTCTTCCAGGCAGTGCAAAGACATCTATGGGATGAGATAGGTGGGATTGTAGCCATGATAGATTCCTTTCATTTGGACCATGTGATCAATGCTCAAAGTGCATAGGATGAGATCCAGACTTTGTTGGATCGGTTTATGGATAATTTCACAGGGATTGGGAGTGGTGGATCTCTAATATGGTGATGGGATCCTAACATTCATCAAAGTGATATATTTCTTCAAATGATGGGGTTGATTGACAAGGTCATATCAATGATTGTTTTGTGTCATTGTGGGGATGTTGTAAGAGGAGTTGTTGAGATTTTTTCTATATGTTGAGGTATATTTTCCCTCACGATACCCAGGATCAAGTCTATGCACAGGTTGGAATACTTTGACTTCACTGGCATGTTTAGGCGAGACATGATCCGAGATAGTGAGTGTAGTCCTTATAGGGATTTCAATTTGGGGATCTAGGAGAGGAGAGAGAAGTTTGAGCATGATGATTCCTCGCAGAGATTATCTTGGGATATTGGGACTACAGTATTTGAAAAATCGACAGCCGATACATATGAGATGATCGATTTTTTTCTTTCTATAGTTTACTCTTGGGATGTTCAGGATTGGTTGCTTGGAGGAGTGGTCTTCTAAGGAGTTGACCAAACTTATGCAGCTTATGATCGCCTGAATTATCAAGGTTAGTCAAGTGGATTATTATATTAGCACCTTGCAGATAAGTGCTATGAGCAAAGAGCATTTCACATCATCCAAGCAAGCCCAAGATAGGTTCTCATGGAGGGGATTTATGGACAATGTGTTGGGAGAAATGGGGGTGTGTATGAATTGTCTGCAGAGCAGGTTAGGATAGACTCACCACATGGGATTGAGGTAGGCTTTGGCCATTTTTGTGCGAGAGTGGGAGAGCATTGCAAGTATATTGAGGGAACAATGGGTAGGTAGTGTGTGTGCAACACATGTCCAGTTAAAAGAGTTCACAAACTTCTTGGCGATTTATTTTTAGCATGAGGCAACACAAGTGATAGAGCCATCCAGTGGAGAGATTTTTAGATTCCATGAGCTGCTTGGAGTTATTTCCAGTGGTTGGGACATACTTCCTTCTCTAATATTTGTGATCGATCATGACAGTGGATTTGCAGGACGTGAATTCACATGGAGGTCTATGCATACTATTATTCATGGTAGTAGGTTCAACCCTTACATGTATTTCATCTTGGAGTTCTAGGAGAGGAAGATGAAAATTAGGCATGATGGTCGAACAATTATGATCAGAGTGGCACAAACATCAACATGGTGGTTCCTTTTTTAGATTAGATTGGGACCTTGGGATTTTAATATTAGATGGTTCAACAACTAACACAAAGGAAAGAGATAGTTTTTTATTTCATGAGATTGGTTCCATAGTAGAGCATTTCCTTGAGGCGTTGATCGATTTGTGGAGGCACCGAGTTTCTTTACTTTTTGGAATTTTCCAGGAGGCCTCTTATGTCAGTACCTTACTAGAACACACCTTGAGCATATGATTATTCACATCTTACAAGGTGGTTTGGGACCCTAGCATCATTTTTCAGTTGCAGTTTGGTTAAGTCGATGGAGCATCAGGTTGTGATGGCATTGCTTGAGGACAAGTAATCTTTGGGAAGGCAGGATTGTAATATCCCCATTTTTGGATTCCCATGCTTTATACTTGGAGGCAACCTTAGGATTTTATGTCATTCTATCTAGATGGGTAAATGGAGGTTAACAATGGACTCAGGTGAATTGGAGGAGTTATATGAGGCCCGACCTAGTCCACTCACCTTATTTCATCATCAGGATCACTTCCACACGTTCATTCTTGGTTCCATGGTATTCCCATGATTCTCGTAAATTATGGGTATTATTGAGTATAAATTAATTAAATGCAATAAAGGTGTTATTTGGCTCATATTGTTGGAGGGAACAACTTCATGTAATAGCTCATTGGAATCGAGACAAAAATATCTAAAGGTTGGGATGATGAGAAAGGAACTTCCAGCATTCAGGAATGACTTACAAGACAAGTAATCACTTTATTACATTAAAAAGGGGTTATAAAGTGATTATTAATCTTTAAATGAAAATTAAAAGGGGAAATAAAGGTCACGTGGATTTGGTTAAATGAGGAAATATCTATAAGGGGTCCAAAGAAGTATAAATGAATGGTACCACTTCACCTTCTTCATTATGATTTGATATCTTATTTGGAGTGCTCTTAGAGACAAGGTTTTCATTGGGGTTAAATCCATTCCATTTTTGGCTTGGTTTCAGTGGTCCAACATCCACCCTAGCTAGGAAAGAGGGGGATCCATTTAGGATTTCCATTGAAGCTTCATTTTGGTAATTCTACTTTTGCTTGAGGGGGTTTGAGGTGTTAAATTTTTTCTTAAGAAGTTAAGTGTATTCAATATTCTTTAACTTTTAACAATTATAACAATAACTACATACATAAATATCACTGAAAGAAAGGCATCCACAATATACACAAGAACTAGTAAACTTGCCATCTCACACAAAATCTGCCATCTAATTCATACAAAACTAGTAACCTCTGGTTGGAACACCAAGAAACCGATCCACAATAACCAGGAATATAATCAAAAGTATCAGGCGATGTAGTTCTCACACACTACCCATATAGCCTAAGGCTAGGAAACACCTCCAACCACACAAGTTGGCCCTCCAGCTTGAAAAGCTAGGAAACTCGCCATCCCTGAAGGCTCGACATCGATTGACCTTGTGCAAGATCATGCTGACTAGTGCCGGAGTCAGTAAAGTTCCCATGAATGACTACCCATTGTTACTTCCACACTTTGATGTTGCTTCCCTCGAATCGGATATGTAACTCATCACTCCCTCTTACCAGGGAAGTCCTTCTCGACCACACCAAGCTTGTCCCTAAAGTACACAAACTTCACCCTTGACAGAGGCTTGTTCAACCCGTTTGATATCTGCTCATCTATAGAGACATACTAGAGCTTCACTACTCCCTTCTACACCATATATCAAATATAATTGTACATGATCTCGATATGCTTGGAATTGTCATGAAACATCGGGTTCTCTGACAACTTCACACAAATCTGGTTTTCACACCAAATACAATTCGCCTCTAACTCGAGATCAAACAATCCTGCAACCAGCTTCTAAAGACACACTGCTTCGCTGCTAGTTAAACACGTTGCTATATACTCCGCCTCAGTCGTACTGAGCACCACACTAGTCTGCTTCCTACTAAACCGTGAGATCATAGTTGATCCCAATTTGAAGCAACATCGAGATGTAATCTTCCAGTCTGTGACACTACTGACCCAATCTGAATCAGTATAGCCTTGTAGGCTTATCTCATGATCCAAAAAATATCTGATTCCATAGTCAATTGTACCTTTCATTTACCTCATCACATTGTTTTTGCAATCAAGTGAACACCTCTAGGTTCAACCATATACCGACTCAATGTGTTCACCACAAAACATACATTAGTCCTTGTGTTCATTAAGTACATCAATGAACTAATCATCTGTCTATACATGGTGGCATCTACTATCTCTAAAGATGTATCACTCACTAACTTCAGATTTGTCACCATCGGTGTAGGAATGACTTTATAATCCATAATTCTGAATTTCTTCGTAATCTCTATAGTATATTTTCCTTGGTTAAGGAAAATATGACTCGGTCTCTACCATACCTCTAGACCTAAGAAATAATGCATCATACCCAAGTATTTCATCTTGAATTCTATAGCAAGCTTCCTCTTAATTTCAGTGATGAGCTTCTCGTCTCCTGTTAAGGACATGTCATCCACATATAATAGTAATATCACCGGTCCACCATCTACAACATTGTAGTAAAGGTTGGAATCTGCTTTACTCTTGGTAAATCCCAAGCTCATCAGGAAACTATCAATTCTACCATACCATGCCCTAGGTGCTTTTGATATAGGAGCATCGTCAACAAAGCACACGTGGAGAGACAACTCAGCACCATAACATGCCTTTTGAATTATTTTGGAATCTTAAACATTGGCATTTCCTATCAATCCTTTTGAACGAATAATTAGAAGAAGATCAAAACGGATTGGAAGCAAACACGATCAGTGAGATCTGGAAGTTTCACTCTCAGACTTTAATGTAATGAAACTTAAGGGGTAGTTAGTTTTTTTGGAATATTCTCTTCTTCAAGAAGACGAGTAGTCGGAGGGAACCCTAGGATCCCTCTGGGATAAATAGAGGTGTTGTATGCCTGAATGAGGTTGCTGCAAATTAATAGGAGATTGTTGTGATTTAGTTGTTGTTGAATTTTTAGTTATTGTTTTATCATAGCTGTAGCCATTTACATTTGAATGAATATAACAGGGGAAAATTGATCCAATTCATGGTGTTGCTACTATTTACAGTTCTCTATTGTTATGAGTTTTCATGAATGAATGAGTTATGTGATTGAATATATGAAACTGTGAAGTGTTTGGATAAGTTTCAATTATTTTTCTTCATTGAGTTCATGCAAGGTGTGCATATAGTCTGCAAGGAGTGCATTGATAGATTCTATTTTGACTCAGAAGCTTAGAAGAGATAGTGTGAAACTTCCATTTGTAAGGAGTGCAAAGAGACCGCTGCAAGGTGTGCATATTCACCCACAAGAAGCTAAGTCTTGCGTAAGAATCTGTTGCAAGGCGTGCACAGTTCCAAAAATCTGACTAAGTGTCAAAGAAACCCTTTAAGGAGTTTAAACCTCGAAGAAAGGACAAGTACAAAGGAGTTAGCGGAAGAAATTCTCCAAGAGAAGCAGAATCATTCCAAACCATCAGATCTGGGATAAGTTGCGTGGTGGTTAGTTGTGGGTCCTTTCGAAAATTCATGAACAAGAGGATTTGGAGTGTAGAAGGGTGAAAAACATCGAAGTTCGGAGCCATGAAGAGATCCTAGCCATTGGATGGAAGGCTGATACATCGCAGCAGATAAGCGAGTTTGAGAAAGAACAACTTCGGAGAATTTGCACCAAGCAGATAATGATCTTCGCGGAATCTCTAAGTGACAAGTAGATCTGAGCCGTTGGTTGTGGCGAGGACACGTCGTAAAGATCCATGAGTTTCGGAGGAAGAGCCCTTCGAAAGGAACTGGGGATAGAAAATATAAGAAGGCCGAGGTGTCAAAATCCATCTTATCCACCCACTTGGATAGGTCATGTGGAGCGTGGATATTTATTGTGGAGGTTTGACACTCCGTGAGAAAAGGCTATAAGAATGTCCAAAGCTCTCGAACGTCGAGGTCCCAAAGTGGAATTGATTTGGGTGGACACATGGTGCTTGATCTGAGGTTCCGGGTATATAATACTTTGGGGATAAGGAGGGTTGAGGAATTCAAAATCCATGGAGGTTGGAGCCCGAACGGATCATAATCGTTAGTTGAGGGAGGAACGAAGACCATAGATTTGTCTGGGAGAGTTCACGATTCAATGATTCGGCGAATGTTGTAGTTGCTGCTAAATCAACCGAGATCTGAAGTTAGAAGTTCCCAGGAGGTTAAGCCCTGGTTCATTTCCCAAGGCCACTTGGGGAGAGGGGCTAGCGGAAAAGAGCTAGCACCCAGACTTTTAATATTTTAAAAAGTGCTAAGGAAACGGGCCCGCGGGTTCCATAAGACTTGCGCCCAAGGAAGAAAAGGGGGCCTGTGAAATTTTTCCCAGGTCTATTTAAGTCCCAAAAGATCTAGCCCAACTCAAGTGATTAAGATCCTTGACCGGGAGGTCATGGAACCCTTAGGAGAGAAGGGGGGTCTGCATCAGCTTTCTTTAATCCATACAAGGATTTCTTCAATATACACACATGTTTCTGACTTTCATGTGTCTCAAAACCTTGTGTCTTTTCCACATACACTTCCTCTTCTATTACACCATTTAGAAAATTTGTCTTCACGTCCATCTGGTGTACCTTCCACTTCATTACTGCGACTATCTCAAGTATAACTCTAATTGAAGTATCTCTCGCCACAGGAGAAAATGTTTCCTGATAATATATTCCTTATCTCTGGGAGAAACCACGTGCCATGAACCTTTCCTTGTACTTCTCGACACTACCATATGTTGAATGCTTTGTCTTGTAAATCCACTTGGAACTTACCATTGTCTTCTCTTTTGTTCTTGGAACCACATCCCAAACATCATTCTTTACAATGGACTAGCACTCCTCAATCATGGCATCCTTCCATTATTTCCTCTTTTCATCCTCTTCATAACAGATAGGATCAACATCAATAATGTCACTTAGCAATGCCACGTAATTAGAGTATGGTCATGGTCTCTTTCTTTCTCTGAAAGATCTGTCTGGAGCACCATACTTCTCGACATCTTGAATAATTTCTCGAGCCCAAGCGGGTCTTCTCTTATTTGTATTCATCTCTTAGGATGAACCTGCAGGTCTCTTTGGTTCTTCCATATCATGATCTTCTATTACAACATCATAGCCTACATCTATATATGAAGCTCTAGGAGCTTCATGTTCCTCATCATGGACCTCATATGAATGATTATGTCTCGATCTATTGGAAGTTGCATCCTCATCAAAGGTGAAATCTCTACTAGTCTCAATCTATTGGTGACTAGGGATGTAGACTCTGTATGCCTTCGATGTCTCATTATATCCAACAAATATACTCTTCTTTCCTGAAGGTTCCAACTTCAATCTCTTTTCCTTGGGGACATTCACATACACTAGAAAACCAAATATCCTCACGTGGCTAACCTATGGATTTTCACATGTAAACATTTATTTTGGTGTCTTGTTCCCAATCACATGGTGGGGACTTCTGTTCTACACATATACATTGGTCCTGGCTGCTTCTGCCCACAAATGCATTGATAAATATTGATCATGAATCATGGCCTTTACTGCTTCCATGATTTTTCGGTTGTTTCTTTCTACCACACCATTTTGTTGAGGATTGTAGGGAGTAGAGAGCTCCTTCTTAATCCTAACTTCTTTGCAGAATGCCTTGAATTCATCTGATGTGAATTCTCCTCCATTATCTAACCTTAATATCTTTATCTTATTTTCAAAAAGGTTTTCAAAAAGTACTTTGAATTCTTTGAAATTTTCGAATACTTCACTTTTATCTTTTAAAAAGTAAATCCAAGTGTTACGTGAGAAATCAAATAAATGAAACATAATATACATACCCACTAAGTGAAGTGGTTGACATTGGCCCATGCACATATGAGTGCACCATGTCTAAGGCTCCTTTGGATTTGTTGTCCTTTCTTGGAAATGGGTTCTTCATGTTCTTTCCTTGAGTGCATCCCTTGCATATTCCTTCATGATTCACTTGGATCTCTAGAAAACCTGTCACCATCTTTCTCATGATCGGTAATGCTTTGTAATGTATGTGAGAAAATATTTTATGCCATAGCTTGCTCAGAGTAATTATGTTGTGTACTAACGTTGAATTTGAATGTCCCTTCAATTTGTATAGGCCTCCTTCTTGAACACCAAACACCACAACATCATCAATATAATTTCCTCTTGGCCACATGAGAACTTCACCATCAATGAAAGAAAATATGGATCCTTTATCATCCAAATATGAGATAGAAATGAGATTCTTTTTCAGACTAGGTACATACAAAACATCCTTCATCTTCATAGGCTTTCTGGAATCCAATTTGTAAGAAGATTCTCCTACTCCTTTAATGGGATATTTATAGTCATCATCGATCTTCACCTTGTGAGGTGAATCCTTCTGAACTAATTCTGAGAAAGAATCCTTGTAACATGTCATGTACTTAGAAGCACCACTATCAATAAGCCATGTGTCACTTCCATGAGTAACTATTCCTGTAAGAGTTGATATCAATACATATTCTTTGCTTGAATCATCTTATTTGGATTTCATCTGTTCAAGTTTATCATCTTCTGTGGCATGAGCATGATTTATTTTATACTTTCCTTTTATGACCTGATCTTTTGAGTGGGGACATTTTATTGCAACGTGTCCCATCTTCTAGCATATGTAGCATATGTAATTTGAGTAATCATTTTTAAACTTTTGTGTCTTTTGTGACCCTTGATACCTTTTGTGTGAGTGAACCTCTTTCTTTCTCTTTCCTTTTCTTGCATGTGCTGCTATAGCTTGATTTTCATCATTGCCTAGTTTCTCTTCTCTTACTGCCAATATAGCTTCTTCCTGAGTGCAATCCTCCCATAGTTTGCTAAACCTTGTTAGCTTTCTTCTTGGAAATATTCCATGAATGAATGATTCCCAATATCTTGGGAGACCATTCAATGTAGTCATTACCAGTTCATCTTATTCAACTGTGTCTTCAATGGCTTCAAGTTGTTATATGATTTGAGACACCCTCATGAAGTAGGATTGAGTTGTTTCTAAACTATGCATCTTCACACTCTTTATTTGTGTCCTCAACATCATCTTCTGATTGATATTCTTGCCTTCATATAATTAGGATAAGGCATCAAACATTTTCTTTGGAGTCTTCAACGATGAGACATGAGGGATCAAGTGATCCTTGATAGAATCTATGATGATCCTCTTTTCCCTAAACAGGTTCTTCTTGTACGTTTCCTTGGCCTCAACTTCCTCTGGTTATGGAGCTTCTTCTTTGATGAAACCTTCTAGATTATTATCTTCTAGAATGAGCATTACTCTATACTTCCATGCTTGAAAGTTATCAAAACCCTCAAGCTTCTCATCAGGCTTAGTGTTGGAAGTCATCTTCTCCTTGGAAGAAAATAAAATAATAAAATAAAAAAATTTCAAAGAAATGTTTTGAACTTACCAGAGAGTGTGCTATGTGAAGGTGATCTGCTCCAACTTCAACTTGTAGCTTCCTAGATGTCTTGACCTAGGGTTTCATCAAGAAACCCTAATTTTTCAACTTGAGAATTTTCTAATTTTGATCCAAGGGAAAGATGTTGCCTCCTTAGGAGAACTCCTTGATGGATTTATTTTGACCAGCATCCTTCAGAAGGTGGGTGACTTCATCACCTAGTATATTATGCAAAAATCCAAATTGTGAAAATTGCAAAATTGGTCAAGGAAAAATATGCTCTCGGGTTAGGAGAGTCTTCCAATGGACCTTTTTTTCCACAACGAGTTCCTATAGACTGTAAAAATGGCTTCTTTCAGGCCTGATATGGTACCATGTTAAAATTTCTCTTAAGAGATTAAGTGTATTCAATATTCTTTAACTTTTAACAATTAGAACAATACCTGCATACACAAAGATCACTGAAAGAAAGACATCCACAATATACACAAGATTTATCTTGGGAAATTGTCAGGAAATGCATGACACTTCCACACTAATCCTAGAAGAAGAGAATAAAAATTTAATAAATAAATAAAATTACACAAACAATCACACAATACACCGAGATTTTACCCTGGAAACCCTTAACTGGGAAAACCAACATTCCTTTGAGTGTTCTGCTCTCTTGTTGTCTTATTCAATAAGAATAAAAGGTTACATTTCTAACCTTGGTCCACACCTAAGACACAATCAACATCATACCCTATTGCATAGGAAAGAACAACCTTGTAGCCAAATCGGCTTACATATGCATGACCAACAACCTACACTTACACATGCATTAACTTGCAAAAGTGCATTATATGATCACCTTACAAAAACAACCTTTACAAACTTACAACATGGCTCTTTATAGGATTTACAACAAGGAAAACCCTAAATATTGGCACCCAAAAATGGTTATAGATCCATGCATATCATTGGCTACAAATCTCGCAAATCTCAGGATTCTGTTACAGTCGACTCCAAGTCGGGTTTACCAGTCGATTACCAGTCAGCTTTCATTTGGTATCTATTTGGTCATCTCAAGCTCGCACTTCGGCCTCTTATTGGTTGAATTTTCGTCGATATATTTAACTTTGAATTTACCTGGTCGACTTCCTCAACCTTCAACTTGATGTCGATCTACCTCAACTTTGACCGTCAGCCAATTCACCTCGACTAGACTTTCACTGCAAAGAATATAAAAACCCAACATTCTCTGACTTATTATCTTCTTTGCTGAAACAAGAGATTCATGAAATTTCACTCATAGGCCCAGAGAAATAATTCCCATTGCCTCCCTGCACCAAGAGAACTTCACAACACTCACAGACTTGGTCAACGAGTCTGCTATGTTTTCCAATGTGTTTATTTTCTCCAGTAGAACCATGTTACTTTCCACCATATCTCTTAAAAAATGGTATTGTACATCAATGTTATTAGTATTTGAATGATGAACATGATTCTTTGCCAGAAATATTACGTTTGACTGTCACAACTTACCTTCATAGCTCTTTGCTCAAAACCAATTCATAAAAACAACCATTGAAGCCATACCACTTCTTTGCTTCCATGATTGGACCCATGTATTCAAATTCTGTTCTCGACAATGCTACGATTTCCTGTCACTTACACATCCCTGATCTGCATGTAAGTCTTGAAGTACCCTTGATGTCATGATAAGGGTGAATCGTTACCATCCTTCAAAATCTTTTCCTTCAGTGTAGATTATGGAACTAAGTAGATCCGGTCTTTGTAGAAAATGGAATCCTCCAGTACCTGATATCTCTCATCTATCACTTTCCCATCCATTACCTCACAAGAAAAAATGTTTTTGGAATACTCAACTAGAGAGTGTGCCTTCCAATATGTAGATATTTCCATCATCGAACAATTGTTGGATTCCTGGATAAAACATCTTCTATGACATTCTTCTTACCTTTAACATACTCAATGTAAAAGTTAAAATCTTCAATCTTTGAAACCCATTTATGTTTTCTCTCACTGAGGTCTTTCCAATCTAAGAAATGCTTCAAGCTATTGTGATCGAGTTTCAACATGAATCTGATGCCAACTAAGTATTGTCGGAATTTTGTCAAGGCGTACATGATAGCCAACATTTCTTTATCATAGATAGAGTAGAGTCTCTATGAATCATTGAGCTTCTTGCTCTCAAAGACTATGGGGTGACCTCCTTGCATCAATACTTCTCCAATCCCATCTCTTTATCAATTGCACTCCAATACAAAGGGCTATGAAAAGTCGAGAAGTGCTAGAACCAGGCATGTGCTCATGACCTCTTTCATCTTCTCAAAAGTGATTTGTGATGGCTCGATCCAATGGAAATCCATTTCTTCATAAAATCGGTGAGCAATGCCCCCAACTATGATAACCCTCTCATGAACCTCCTATAATAACTCCACAACCCAAAGAATCCCCTCAACTCCGTGATATTCTTGGGTTTCGGCAAATCTAAAATGACCATGATCTTTTCCTAATGTAGCTGAACCCCCTGCTCATTGATGATGTGGTCTGGGTACAAAATCTCCCTCATGCCGAATTCAAACTTGTATTCTTTGGCATATAATGACTATGACTGCATAATGCTCAAAACCTCATCCAAATGTGTCAAGTGTTCTTCCTAGGTCCTACTGTATATCAATATGTCATCAAAGAATACTAACTGATATTTCTACAACTGTTCCCTGAAAATATGGTTCATACAAGACTAGAAGGTGCAATTCCTTGATTGCTTTCTCAATCTCATCTTTGAACATTTTTGGATGTCTGTAAGGTGCAATGATCACTGGTGTTTCCCCCACCTCTAACTCAATAGTATGCTCAAATCCTCTGTATAGTAGGAGCCCCAGTGGTGTCGGCCCAAATACTAGTTCTTACTAACTCAAAATTTCTCCTATCTTAGGATGATAATACTGTCTACCATCTGAATCCATTTTGGTGGTGATCAAACAATCGACAACATATGCCACATCTCCATGCTTGAAAATAATATCCATCCTCTTTTCTGACACTGTCCTAGGTGCTCTTGTAGACATGCCCCTCAACGCCACCTTTGACCCCTTTGTATCTTTGAAGCTCATTGTTAGGGTCTAGTAATTGAACCCAACCTCGCCTAGTGAGTAAAACCACTAAAGTTCGAATATTGCATCAATATCAGATAATCAACTACATATAAAGTGTCTATCATGGTGTAGTTTCCTAGTTTAACCTCCAGATCCGGTACCTTGTCTAGGAACATCTATCACTACTGTAGTGACACCCTCCAACTCCTCAGTATGTAGCCCCATCCTGGCTACTAAATATGCATCTACAAGGTTATAGGTTTCCCCACCATCTACCAATCCTGTGATCCGTTGTCCCTGAATGAGGCCCTTGAGCCTAATGGTGTCATACCTAGGAACTCCTGAAAGGGTATCTATGGTTCTACCCTTCACTGGTAATCATGGTTTTTTCATCCCACCTAACTGTGGTTATGTCTATGACTGAGGTTTCTTTAAAGGTTTCCCCTTCTCATGCATATGCTCCTCCTCTCATCCACTATTTGATGTGGAGTTGATCTCCTCCTCCTCACTGTCTGATGCCAACTCAATGTAGTGCATCTATCCCTTGCCCAAGCATATGTGTCCTGGGACCCACAGATCCCTACAATTGAAGCACAAATTCTTGCTCATGAACTCCCACTTAGTCTCCTCGTCCAGTTTTGCTTTTCCTTTCCACTCCCTTGGAGGATTTCTTTGATCCTTATATTTCTGTGGAACAAAGGATTTAGTGAAGGTCTTTGTTTTATGCATTGAGTCTCCCATATCTCTCATGTGCAATGTGGCATCCTATAGGGTGAAATTATTGAAGGAATTTACCCAACCTCTCAATGGATCTGTTGGTGCCTCAGTAAAAAGCATCACCAACCTGTGCTCAAATATATTAGTCAACGCTACTTCTTTCCTATGAAATTATGAAATGAAGGCCTCGACCGATCCGGTCTGCCATAGCTATGTCAAGTCTCTGATATTAAGTTATGGGTCCCTGTAATCAAACCTCTCCATCATTCATTATGTGAAATCCAAGTAGGATGTGATACGGTCGTGACCCAAGGTCACCAGTCCATGGTACCACCACTCGTGTGCTTCCCCCTCCAAGTGCAAGGTAGCGAAGTTGATAACTTCTAATTCTATCATCGGGTTAAGTTTGAAATAGGTATCAATATTTTGGACCCACACCTGAGATGAACACCTTGATGAACTGTTAAAAGAAGGAATGGTCAGTTTCCCCACCTTCTTGATAAATTCCATGTTCTGGGACTGCATGTTACCCCATTGCGCCTCTCTAGGCCTGTTCAAGTACCTGATCAAACAATAGTCCATGAAGCTCATTTTAGCATAGAAATTTGTCTCCAGTTCCAAGTAGTCTCTCCTGTAATATGAAAATGGATATATCAAATTCGTCTTCTCCTATTCAACCTATCCCATCTACTACCCCTATCCTGAATTTCCAATCTATTGTTCCCCTTGGAACTACAAAAAAAGTGGTTTGGGAATCTTCCCCGCTGAGATATAGGTGTGAGTGGGTTTCTGGTGTCCACTCAACCCTATTGGGTTCCCACTAGATCCATTGGCTCCACCTCCATGATGTCCCATGGAACCACTCGCTCCACCTGCTATATTTTCACCTGTCATTCCCATATTGTTCTAGATCAGTTGTGTACTGATTTCTATCTATGTAATGGAATGCATCATATCCCGTTGCCCTCTGGAAATATTTTTCAACATATATAGGG
Source organism: Picea abies (assembly GCA_900067695.1). Taxonomy (NCBI): domain Eukaryota; kingdom Viridiplantae; phylum Streptophyta; class Pinopsida; order Pinales; family Pinaceae; genus Picea; species Picea abies. Next base: position 26,351 of record CBVK0103723494.1, read on the forward strand.
TACTGTCATAAGGAGCCTCTGGGACTTTCTCCTCTCCCTCTGGAATATCATGTCTATCACCAATATTACCTCCTAATTCAGCCTCTATATATGAACCAATATGATATTTGTCTCTATCCTATGTCTCTGGATCTGTATCTGAATGAATATGGAAGGGAATGTAGTCTCTCATGTTTCTGTCCCATTTGTATCTACTATGACGCCTATGGTACCGAATGTACTCATCCCTGATGTGACCTTTTACCTCTGGGTATTCTACACCTTTCCCCAAAATCATGGGATCATGAGATAAGTGCTTCTTCACAAGCTGGCAGGAAGAAGGCTTTGATACCACTAAAATATCCTGAATCCCTCAGATCTGGATATTTGTTGCTATGTTGGTGATATGGTTGTAGATCTGATACTCTGAGGGTTTCTGGATGTATTTTAAAAGGATTTTGACTGCGGTTTTGTGGTGTTTATGTGTTTATATCATTCATGCAATTTTTTTGGAACCAATAACAACTCAATATCTTGAATTAATTTAAATAACAAGAATTACATCATAGCATGTAGAAACTAAAGAGAATAATCTCAACTAGATTGAACAGAGATGATATTAGCTATAATACAATGAAAAAAAATAATAAAATGCTCATATAAAAGAGGAATGAATGGATCTATGATCGACAATGTGGATCCACTGCATGCATGGGTGGATCTGCTACATGCAATTAAAAATACCCATGACAACTGTTGCTGAAGACTGGAAAAATTTCCCCGGTGGCTATACTTGTCTGATCATCATGAAAAATATCCCATATGGGTCACCCTATCCTATAGAACACTTCCCCTTCTTGCTAGCTAGAATACTAGGCATCTGTTGATCTGCCAGAACCTTGAATGGACTCCCTCAAACTCTGTTGACTTCCTTAGTTGGATGGCATGATTTTGGAGATTTACCCAAAAAAATGTTGTGATAACTGTCCCAATGGAAGTGCCATGGCCTCCTATCCAATAGGTCAGAAGGATCTGAGATTATCGGTCCTCGTTGGGCCTAGAGACCCCTTTATGTTGAATCTCTGCCTCAAACCCTCACATTGTCACTAGTTAAGTGTGCACTTTCTTGCGTTGCCTCTACCTGTTGTTGTATACTGAATATGAAGATCAATGAAGAACCTAGATAATACTTTCGATGGCTAGGGTATGTCTCTCAACATAGAAACCTATCATGGGTGGTGGTTTCCTCCACAAATCCAAAAAACAATAGAATTTTGAATTCCTTCTCTCTGGAACCTGTTTCTGATTTTCAAATAATCAATAATGAGGAATTAGGTCGACTTTCTTCTCTTTATACCTCCTCTCGTCTAATTCTTTGTTCACTTACTTAATTAAATGAATTTTCCCCTAAGTTATGATTTAATATTCACTTAAGTCATTGGACCCCATTTTTGCTCTAATTAGACGTTCACTTTATCACTTAAGTGACCTTTTTCCTAAGCTTCACCTCAACGATCAACTAAGTCACTTAAACAACCTTTTCCCTTCTTAATGTCACTTTTAGGTTAGATTTTGATGAAATGAAATTAATTAGAGGTGTTATTCCCCTTTTGTATCTCCACTGTAGTCTACGGGAACATATAGACTACCAAGTTTCTCTCTGTAGAGATCATCACTAGGAAAGGGGCATTACAAGAGGTTGGCAGACTTTGACTTCACTGACATGCCTAGGTGAGACATGATCCAGGATAATGAGTGTAGCCCTTACGAGGATATCATTTTGGGGATCAAGGAGAGGAAAGTGACGCATGAGCATGATGATTCCTCGTGGATATTAGCTTGGGATCTTGGGACTACAATATTTGACAAATCAACAGTCGATACAAATGAGATGAACAATTTTTTCTTTTCGGATTTTACTCTTGGGATGTTCAAGATTGGTTTCTTGGAGGAGTGGTATTTTGATGAGTTTACCAAACTTATGCAGCTTATGATCTCCTGGATTATCAAGGATAGTCAGGTGGATTATTATATTAGCACCTTGTAGATCAATGCTATGAGAAGAAAGTGTTTCACATCATCTAGGCATTCCCAAGAGAGGTTTGCATGTGGGGGATTTACAAACAATGTATTGGGATAAATGTGGTAGTGTATGACTTGTCTGCAGAACATATCAGGACACACTCACCACATGGGATTGAGGTTGTCTTTGGCCATTTCTATGTGAGAGTGGGAGAGAATTGTAGGTATATTGAGGGAACATTGGGCAGGTAGTGTGTGTGCAACACTTGTCCAGTTAAAAAAGTTCACACACTTCTTGGATATTTCTTTGGAGCATGATGCAACACAAGTGACATATCCACCCAGTGGAGAGATGTTTAGATTCCATAAGCTGCTTGGAGTTATTGCTAGTGGTCAGGACATACTTCCTTCTATGATATTTTTGATCGAGTATGGCAGTGGATTTGTAGGCCGTGACTTCACATGGAGGTCTATGTATACTAGTATTCATGGTAGTAAGTTCATCCCTTACAAATATTTCAGCTTGGAGTTCCAGGATAGGAGGATGGAAAATAAGAATGATGTTTAGACGATTATGATTAGAGTGGTGCAACATCAACATGGTGGTTCCTTTTTTATATTAGCTTGGGGCCTTGCGATTTTAATATTAGATGGTTCAATAGCTGACACAGAGGCAAGAGCCAGTTTTTTCTTTGATGATATTGATTCCCTAGTAGGGTAGTTCCTTGAGGGGTTGATTGAGTTGTTGCGGCACCAAGTTTCTTTAATTGTTGGCAGTTTTCAGGAGGCCTCTTATGTCAATACCTTATTGTACCACACCTTGAGAGCAGAGGATGCTTCACATATTACAGGATGGTTTGGGACCCTAGTATCATTTTTCATTTGCAGTTTGGTTCAGTCGATGGAGCATCATGTTGTGATGGCATTGCTTGAGGAAAAACAATATTTGGGAAGGCAGGATTGTAATGTCCCCATTTTTGGATTCCCTTGATTTATAGTTTGAGGAGACCTTAGGGGTTTCTGTCAGCCTATCCATAGGTTTAAATGGATGTAACATCCCTGACCACCCAATCCGGCCCATGCTACTCCAAATAACTCTTTGATACCATTCTGTAACATCCCCGACCACCCAATTCAGGCCATGCTACTCCAGATAATGCTCTAATACCATTCTGTAACATCCCTGACCACCCAAGACATGCCATGATACTCCAGATAATGCTCTGATACCATTCTGTAACATCCCCAGCCACCAACAGGCTGTCATTGTCATTGAGTAAACATATTTTGTGGAAATATTCACATATAAACTTAACAACAATAAATAGAGACAAAATGAAAACATACATGCAATGAAACACATGATAACATTACAAGAATCACAAACATGTACTAAAATACATCATTTAACCATTAAGTACAAAAAATATACTTATCTCTTAATTGAAGTACACCAACTGCGTGCAGACCTTCCATGAACCTCCGAGCCTTAGACCACGTTGCTCATCACTCTCAACAGTGGGTCACACTCGAGCTGAGACTAAACTCCACTGGGCAAGGTATTCATAGGCTAGGTAGGGACAATAAGAAATTGCACAGTAAAACATAAAGGATTTCCTCCAAGGAACCACTTATGCCCACAACTAACAGACTCTCATTCCCCACATTCTCGTCCCACCCCAGGAGTGTACACCTTCACTGTCACATAGTCCGTCGACTGGTACACCTCCCTTTTCGAGGATTTAACAACAAGCCGGATCAAGAATTCTCAGAGATTCGTAGCTGCTACTGGACTCCCTCCAGAAGAACTCACTTCCTCAACACACTCTCTCACCTGGAGAGAGTTTCTCACAGGCCTAACAACTTGATTCTTCTATCCACGGGCTATATAAATCGCTTCTTCACTCTCGCTCCTCAACACACGGGCATGGTGATGGAAGAAACATAAACTAGGCGTGGGGAATGGTACTGACAAGACAATACGCAGGAAACCCCCAGGGTACAGGTGCAGTGAGGGTATCAATTCGGGTTTGTTGCAAGGGTTCATGTGTCTTGGAATTCAACAATGGTGAACTGGCTCACTGCGTGCTTTCTTCGTGCATCAGTGCGTCAGGGTAACAAATGGCCAA
>CBVK0103723535.1:1549-13044 GCA_900067695.1 Picea abies
CACTTGTCATATTTTCATAGGTCTCCATGTGGGAGGGTTTAATTGGTTTGGAATTTAAATAATTTAAAAAGGGTTAAGGTAAGATGTTTAAAAGGGAGAGTGAACAAGAGTGGGAAAGGGTATTTAGGGAGGGGGAGAAGTGTATATGGAGGAGGTGAGGGTCAAGGGGGCGGGGGGGTTTATAGGTCATGGAGTATCGGGATAGTGGATGAATGAGTGAGGAATGAGGGGGATGTGGGTGAGTTCGCCCCTGTGAGTCTGAAACAAGTCTCAAAAAAAAGTCTAAGTGTGAGATAAGGGGGATAAATGGGAGTGAGGAAGGTTAGGGGGAGGGTTGAGTGAGTCTGAAAGTCCGAAAGGACTTAGGATAATTTCTGAGTATGGAGGATAAGAGATAAGGCAGTGGAGAGGGTGAGGGGGTGTGGGATGAGAGTTTAATTGAGGGGGTAATTTGAGGGAAGTGGAAGTGAGGGGGTGGGAAATGTAGGTCATGGACTCACAAGGTCAGGGAGTGAGGGAATATGGGTGTGGGTGCATCCATGAGTCCATTAAGGACTCAAAAAAAAAACTAAGTGTGGAGATGTGTAGACTAGTGGAGAGGAGGTACAAAGAGAGTGGATATTTAGAAAATAATTTTAAGTGTGGGATGAGTGGAAGAGAGTTTATAAAATAAGTAAAGGATGTGTACGATGATTCTGATACAATTCATGGTTCCAACAGTTCTCAATTCCAAGAAAATTTAACTTTTCCACACGTTGAAGAAGCATCTTTTAAAACACTGCTTAAAATTTAAACCTGGATATCTTGAGCATACGAACTCGGATTTTCAATCCAAAAAATGTGTGGCGAAGCTAAGACCAAGGACCACACTATGAACTCATAATAGTTCAAAAAATTTCATCATCCAATATATTTTATTATTATTATTATTATTATTATTCTAGGAGCGGGAATGTATAGGTGACCAAATTTTGGCCAACACAAGTGAAAGATGAAAATAATTTAGGCGAATGGGGAAACCATGGTATAAAAATTATCTATAGACTACAAAAAAATATATGCAACATAGGTGCAGAAAGATATGTAGGAAGGCTGCAGAAAGGTCTTGTAGAATGGTTGTAGAAATATGTGGAGTGTGGCTACAAAAATATATGTATCATGGTTGCATAAATATCTACAGTTTGGTTGCATAAATATATGTAGCATGGTTGCAAAAATATATGTAGTGTGGTTGTGGAAATGGAAGCAAACAAATATGCAATATAAGAAAGACCCGCAAAATCATGATGCCAAAAATGAAGTGTTGGGCAGGCTAACAATTATTTGTTTTTTTTGTTGCAAATATCATCTACCAAAATATGGTTTTCATATGACATTTGTCTAATTGCACCTGAGAGGATTATTCATAGTTAGAAGTTTGTTATTATTTTTATTTGTATGTATTTATGTATTTATTTGGACCAGACAAGAATCATTCTGATGATGATGTGAATGGGGTGGCCACCACACCTACAATCTCCAAATTTTGTTGCACCAACAAGTGGAAACATTCCTAATGAATGCATCCCAGGAGAATGGTTTTCTTTTTAGTCATAAGTGATGTCCACTGGACATCATAGGAACTTGTTTCTCGTCGATGGTATGTAGCTTCACTGCCCCGTTGTTGTAAACGATATTAATCTCATATGGCCCTAGCTAATGTGTCTAAAACTTCCCTCTAAAATATTTGAACCCAAAGCCATGCAGAAGAGCCCAATACTCTGGTTGAAACTTTTTTTTGATGAATTTGTCATGCCATTTGGCTCTTTGTTGTCGAACCATAGAGGCATGATGTAGGGAAACTTGACGACGATCATCTAATTCATTGCTCTGTCTTAGTCATTTTTATTGTCCTTATGATAAGTCCATTCCTAGTTGTAGTTCAGTCCTCAATGTCTTCACCTCTAACTCAATGGGGAGGATAACATGTTTACTGTATATAAGCTCATAAGGGGTAAATACTATAGTGTTCCACCATGCAATACATTAATCCCACAAATACTTTGGAATCATGTCTTCCAAATCCCTAAATCGATGTAGCTAGAAATTTTTAGTCAATATGGATTCCAAAATATTGTTGGTACCTTCCACCTACCCATTGGCATGTGGGTGGTATGGTGTGGTTATCCTATTCCTAATATGATATCATTATGTTATAGCTTAAATGTGGTTGGATCCTGGAGGTGAAATTTTCGCCTCCATCCCTATGATGATCTCCCATGGCACCCCAAATATGACAAAGATTTCCCCTTAGTGCAAGTTTTATACTTCCTTTTTTATGGCCATAGGGAATGTTTTGGCCTCCACCCATTTAGTGCAATAGTTGATACAAACTAGGGTGTAGGTCTTCTATCTGGATGAAGGATGAATAGGCCCTATAAAATCCAAGGACCATTTATCGAATGGATCCACCATAAGCTAGGTTTGAAGTGGAATTTCATCTGTCTATACATACCATCATGTTCTATGGCGGTTGTCACAACTCTTCACATACTCTTGGGCATCTAAAAAAATGGTGGGCCAATAATATATTGAATGCAGTAGTTTATATGTATTCCTTATGTCATCAAAGTGTCCTCTGCAGGGTCCATCATGACAATCCCCTAGGTTTTTGTGGATATCCTCCTCTCTAACACAACATCAAATTATGAGATCTAGCCCAGTGTGGAAGAGAGAGTCTTTGATCCAGGAATATCAATCACTTTTCTTGATAATCTGTTGCCACTCCTTTAGTGATATGTGTGTTGGGATTTTTCGCGTAGCTAAGTAATTAGAAATATAAGTTAACCATGGAATGTTAGTAGATAATGCAAAAAAATGTTCATAAGGAAAAACATCCTCGGCAGGAATCACATCCACATCATTGGTGATCTTGGAGAGGAATTCAGCAATGATTCTATCCTTCCCATGCCTATCAAGGATGGTTATATCAAATTCTTGTAATAACAACAACCACCTAATCACTCTACCATTGGTGACGAAATTGTTCATTACTTAATGAATGGCAGAGTGATCAGTAGATATGTGGAAGGGAAGGGACAAATTTGGCCCTCTCAAGATAGGTGTTGTGGATTTTTTTTCTTTTAATGCTTCAAAAGCACACTAACACTTATCAGTCCAAGTAAATTATGCATTTTTAGCAAGCAATCAAAATAAAGGACATGTAATTCTTGTAAATTTCTCAACAAAGCACCGATAATAACCATCATGTCCTAAGAAGCTATATACTTCTTTTTGTTTTTTTGGATATGGCAAGTTAACAATTACCACAATTTTTGTTGGGTCCACTTTTGTGCTTGCACAAGAAATATGGTGACCCAAAAAAATACCCTCACTTAGTATCATAAAACATTTTTTGTTACTAAGGGACAAGTTTACCTCTTTACAACTTTTAAGCACCTTCCCTGAGTTAGCTAAAGCTTCCTACATAGTCTCATGCAAATGCATTACTATGCTCTTGTAGGTATTTAATCAGATGCTCTTTTTGTGAGGCTAGGGTTCAAAATTACTATATAATGCTTTCCTCGGTTCAATCTCTATAGATTTACTAGTGGACTTGATTATATCATAAAGAGGAATCAATATGGGATTTTTCACTGTGGACAGATTGGTCAATGAGTTACTTTTCTGAGTGACAAGATCCATGATTTGGTTGAGAATTTGAGAGGTTGGTTGTGAGGATGAATAGGGATAAGCTATGAAGTCATTGATCGTGTCATCCTTAGTTTTTTACTTCATAGAAATATATTGATATATTATGATCAATTTGTGGGTATTCCCCTTATCATAAATAACCTCATCTCCCATCCATATAGGCATTTATGGATCTATGTTTGGTTTTTCAAGGGGGTACAAGGTGAGTTTATTAGTATAATTACCTTGGGATATGGTCATATTTATGGATCTACATTCAATGCAAGCATCGTTTGTGTCTAGCCATGGCCTCCCTAAAATCAAGGAGTATCCTCCCAAATTGGATTTGAGTTGTAGAACCATGAAATCTACGGGATACTCCCAGGAGTACAAAGAAATCATGGCATATTCTATAATTCCCTTAGGTTTGATTGTGGATCGACCAGTTAGTTGTAAGACCGTGGAAGTTTCTCGTAGGAAAAATAATCCAAGCTTATCCATAGTTTCCTTATTCATTACGTTGATTGTAACTCCCAAGTCTATCAAATTATTAGGGGTGAGGACATCACTAATTTAAATGTCCACTATGGGGCTCCAAGGGTCTGATTATTTGGCAGTAAATATTCTTCCACACATTAAATATGCTAATTTGTTGATTACTTAAACGGTCTAAGGGTCTTTCCTTTTTCTTCCTGGTTTTCTCAAGCACGGTTCTCTAATGTATTTGGAATATATGGGAATGCATTTAATCACTTAAAACAGTGGAATTGTTATGCACACATTTTTTAAATTCCCTAAGAAGTCAAATTCAAGTTGCATAGGGGGTTTTTCTAGGTTCGACCTCTTTGGATAAGGAGGAGGTTGTCCAGTGCTTGTGGACTGCAACCAATCTAAGGCCCTAGCGGGGGGTGCTTGGTCATGAGAATGATTATCAACATAATTCACTATGGTTTCTTGAACCTTTTCTTCATCATCATCTTTGGAAATCACATGAGAAGTTCATTTATTAATGGTCCTCCCTAATTGAAATTTAATATCTTGACATTCTAGGGAGGTGATGGAATAAGTTGGGTAGCTAGGCAGCTCAACAATGTATGTAGGCTATGTTGTTTGATTATTTGGGTTAGTGGTATCTTGTGCAAGAAGTTGTGGGAAAGGAAAAGGATTGTTTGAAGGAAACTAAATTTGTTGTTATGGGGGAAACCGCATCGATGGGAACTAAGGTTGTTGAGGAAATTGGAAAGGATCTTGTTGTTGGCCCACAAAGGAAGGATTTTTCCACCCCTGCTGCCATAGGTGGTTTTGAGGTGGTGGTGGAATCCATTGTTGTTGTTGGTGCATAGACGAGTACTAAGGCAGAGATGAGTATTGCAATTGTGGGTTAGTACAAGTATTATAAGATTGCAAAGGATTTGGACCCATACTTGAGGGACGAAGTTGCCATGGTCATTTATGTGTTTGCATCTTGGTAGACTACATTTAGCCCTGGAAAAGAAGGGAAACTCCTAGTGGCATGATCTTTCTTGCAAATGCAATAGATCTCAAGTCTATTTAGTGGGAACTCCTTTAAAGGGGTTCTTCTTGTAGCACTTGGGGAAGAATAATGAAAAAACTATCTCTACTTCCTCTTGCTTCTTCTTGGGATGAAATGTTTCCATATGTGAACTCGGAGAACTGAGAATTCTTGTTTTGAAATCTTCCAGTAGACTTCATATTTCTTCTTTTGTAATGCCTCTTATTGGGGCTTTAGTGATCTAGGATATCATGTCCCTTGGCCCCTGTCTTGGCCTGGAAGCTCCTCTCGAGTATCTTTTGCAAAGCTCACAAATTTCCACATAGGTTATTTGGGAGACATCTCATGTCCCCACGAGGTTTCAGATATCAATGCAATCTTCCATAATTCCTCTCAATGACAAAATTCACAAGGTTTCTTCATCCAACTAACATTGTTTTGACCATTGTAGATTATACTTGAGCTGCTCTACATAGTCTTCTAGACTTTCATCTTCCTTTTAGGACATCCTAAAAATTTCCTCTTTACTGTCCTTGTCCTTGCAATAGTCCTAGTACTTGCCTAAAAATTCCTTCTTCATTTCTTCTCACGCCCCAATGTTGTTTCCACCAGGCCCCAAAAATCATCGAAGCAATGTGTTTTCTAATGTGGTGGGGAATTGTTTTAACTCATTGTTTTCAAATTTCGTTGGTGAGGAGTTTCGTAGAGTTCATTTTCCAGATATTCCATAGTTAAAGCCATATTATCATCAACATTTTGAATCTGAATCTGAATTCATCTTCAGAACCAATCGTCAAATATAAGAGTTGTTGATCTTCTCAATAAATACACAAGATGCAAGACATTTTTAAAACTAAACATGTCAACTAAAATTAAACCCTAAATTAAAACCCTAATATATAATAAACCCTAAATATATAACAAACCCTAAATACAAATCAATAATAATATATAATAAATTAATTAATACATTGTAGGCTAGGACCTAGAATCTATTTATTTTATTTTTAAATAGTATATATTTATGTTATTTTTAAATAGTACATGACATAGTATATATTATAATGTAAATTCTAGATAATATTGTTATGGTGTAATTTAATGTGCTAAGTATATAAATAGTAACTCATAAAATAAGCTATATACTTGATATTGTGATATCATAAAGATATATTTAATATTGTTATGGTGTAATTTAATGTGCTAAGTATATAAATAGTAACTCATAAAGTAAGCTATATACTTGATATTGTGATATCATAAAGATATATTGTTATGGTGTAATTTAATGTGCTAAGTATATAAATAGTAACTCATAAAGTAAGTTATAAATAGATATTGTAATATCATAAAGATGTATAGTAATATGCTAATACAAACACATCAATCTTATTAATATCCTAAGTACTTAGGACATATATATTCGAAACACTCACCGTTAATATATAATATATTAGTAAAGTTATAAACTAGATATTGTAATATCATAAAGATGTATAGCAATATGCTAATACAAACACATCAATCGTATTAATATCCTAAGTATTTAGGACATATATTCGAAACACTCAGTATTAATATATAATATATTAGTATATTAAATAATAGTCTAGAATACTAAAACCTAAGTACTAATATATAGTTTAAAATTATATAATAAATTGATTAATTAATATAAAGTAGACTAAGACCTAAAATATATAATGATACAAGTTGTAATGTGAAACCCTAGATATATTGTAAATTAATGTACTGATTATATAATAAATAATAATATATCATAAAGGTGGAGCATAGTATCAAGGTTTTATATATAATTATAATATATAGAATATTGTTAATGTGAATAAAGTAAAATAAGAATTAGTAATAGTAGCAATAAGTACTCATGCATAGAAGAGATCATTATGAACCATTTCAAAAGGAAAAGTAAAAAGAAAAAAAAGAAAAAAAAAATTATGAATCATTTCAAAAGGAAAAAGAAAAAGAAGGAAAGGAGAACATTGTCAAACTTGATTGTTCAAACATGATCTTTCAGGGTCTTTTAGTTGGTTTATTAAGGGGTGTCAATAGCTACTTATATCTAGATCATCATCTATGTTCATATAGTTAGGTTGCTTGAATATTTCTAGGGCCTCTCTAAAGCGTTTTTTGTAGTAGTGGTCTTATTTTGAGAGGATTTTGGTATCCTCAATGTACACATGATGCTTGGTTTTAAGAGAATGTTCTTCTAAGGTTGAGGTGTGAATACGCTCATTTCTAATGTTTTCATCATCTTCCTTAATCCTTAACTGAAAAAATCATCCAATCTCATCAATGTAACATTTTCCATAAGAACAAGAGACCTTGTAGATGCATCTAAAACATACTCATAGCTCCTACAGAGAACATCGAATTCAAAGAGAAATGTATATGGGTCTTCGCTTGACATTCCATTGAATTTTGTCAAAGATGAAGAGGATTTATTCTTCATCTATGTCAACCCTCCTATATTTCTGATTGGTAATTTGAGTTAGCATTCTCTTCCTTGAAAATTTTTGCTTCCCCTTCTTCCATCTTATGCAAAATGTTCTAGAAGTTAATTAGGTCTATGAAAGAAGGGGATCCTATTGGGTTCCAAACTGGGCTTAGATAGAATTATATATCGGTTTTCTTGCTACAAAGTTCTTTTGTATTGGTTGGATCTGTAGTGGGGAATAGAATTTGTGCCTCTAGTGAAGAAGTGGTCTCTATTATAGGACTAGTTGAGTTACATGATTCCCTTTTGATGAAGAAATAGGTGTAGGTGCTTCAGAATTGGTGTTCCCTAAACCCACTCATTTGATTTATTTTCCTGCAGGATTAGTATCTTGGGAGTTTGAAAGAGTTATTGAATCTACCTTGAGGATCTCTAGTTCTTCTCATGAATTAAAAACAACATTCTAAGATATGTAAAATCTGAGCAAATATGTTTATCTTTTGACGAAGTAAGAGGGTTGCAAAAGATTTCTCTGTCCAACAATTGTGTCTCAATGCATCTTACAAGCTCTTACTCATTTTTCTCTTTTAAGCCCCTTTATATTTTCTCCTATGTATACAAAATATGAACTTCAAATCAATGCAACAGTACTATTGTTCCTTAGGTAACTCCCTGACAATGGCACCAAAATGATGTGCCTTTTAAACATATTTCTAATTCAATATCAAGGAAATCAAGGGTCTATGCATTAAATTGTCAACCTAGGTTTATCCTTGAACTTGTGAGCTACCACACAATATATATGCCAGTCACAATTCTGCTTTCATGGATTTGTTCTCAAGTTGTAGTTTCAATAATTTCTTTTACATACGGAGTAAAAAAAACTCACAAGCTTTGGCAAGGATTCTACAACTTTTGAAAGAGAGTGACAATCACTCTTTCAAGAAGTAAATTGACTAATTATACTTGCAATAAACAAAACTCATAATTGTTGAAAGGAAATCAATTAACTATTGTGTTGAATTCAGAGTTGTAGAAAGGAAATTGATTAACTAATTGCAGGAAAGGAAATTAACTAAGTACTAGGAATGAAATTGATCAATCACTTGAAAGAAAGGAATTTTAACTAATTGATGGAAATGAAAACCTAAGCCTTGCCAAGATGATCACTATTATTACTCAAAACAACAAATGTAATTATTGCATTAAGCACATTCATTCGGGGATTTCATTGTGAGTCTAAACTTTTATAAATACAAGATTAAGAAACAAATGCAAATACATACTAATAAGATTATGATGACTCTAAAGCAACCAAGAATATTTATACTACAAATAAATAAAGATATATTATGTGATAATGCTATTTTGAGAATGCCAAAAATAATTAGATCACACACAAAACATTTGTAGCTGAAAATACTAATTCGAACTTCTTCAAAGGAAGGATGTTCATGACACCAAATTTATATGTTGGAGAGCAACACTACTTTAATTAAATGTTTGAATGATAGTCCAATTCGAAAGAAAACAAGGGTATTCTATCAAACAAAAAGACATTAATCCACCACACCGAGAATGCATAAACTTTCAAACAAAGAGTATTGATAATAAATCTCTACAAACCTATTTAACACTACAACACCTTTCGTGTTGGAGATGGGTCCTGCCTTCTCATAAAGAGTGTTGGTAAAGAAATGTAACAACTAAAAATATGCTTCAACACACATAAAGATGGGAGCAACAACCAAGCTCGAATGAGTATTTTTCTAAGCAACAATCAAATAGAGAAAAATAAAGTTCCAATGTATTCTCTACATATCCTATAGGGGAAGGTAGTCAACCTTTTTTAGCCACCCCTTGATTCATACTAAGACAATATGTATTTAGACATGCTTGAGAACCTACGGTGCTCAAGCTGTCTTACTAGCTATCAACAAATCATATATGTTTCTTTTTTTACATTTTAGTATAGGCAATTTCTAGTACATTGAATCGTGACTAAACAACAACTAACTTTAAACATAAAATATAGGTCATGCTTGTCTTTATTTAAAACCATGTGATATCTAAAGTGGATCACAATTGCATTCCACGTACATACTCAAAATTGGCATGATTCTCTCTTTGTGAATCCTGATTATGTTTTACGATTCTTGCCACTTGGCCACGTTTTCATCTTCCAGTTCCATGGATTCAAATTCATACATGGTTCTAGCTATTTTGTAGCCTAGTGGTAGTGCCTTCTACAACATCAAGGCTCTGCGGGCTTCTTGTAGTTTTCTCGTAGCTTATCAATAGTCTAGTTGTGAGTTGCTTGTAGCTTCCTTGCAACTTTTCAATGGTCTGGTTGCGAGTTTCCAATAGCGTCCCTACAACTTATCAATGTTATGGATGTTGTTTCATGTAGTAAAAATAGACCATAACATCCTGAGAGTTATCATAAGTACAAAATCCTCCCTAGTTTTATCAAATAGCTAACAAAATATGACAAAATGTAGACTAATAAACACTTTTTGCCAAAATTATATGTTGAGCATAAAAAGGTAGGAAAATTATAAAAGAGATAAGTGAAAAGTATGTGGGTGATGCCAAAATTGGGTAAAAAATATGACATTGTTGGAGCCCATAAGGTGTGTAGATTTTTAATGACAAAAATCAGCAAACTGGAATTTTTTTCAAACACTTAGCAACCTAGAGACAACTGTCTTCATAAAATTCTGAAATGTCTCAAACTCATATTCATAAATTACCATAAGCAGAAATACACATTTCTAAGAAAAAATGTAGCGGAAATAAACACAATAGACAACAACCCATAAAATTAAGAAATTTAGGCAAATGCAAGGGAAAACCCCAATGTGGGGAAACCCAATGAAAGAGAGAGAGAGATATTATTATTCAGCTTCAGGAAACTACAGTACAGTAGCAAAATCACATTTCCAACCAAGAGAAATACCTCACAGCCACAAAAAATAGTCCCAAAATTTTTTGCCTTGGAAAATGTGCCCAAGTTCATACAGTTGTATGACCTCTTCTAAATTTGTGCCTCAAAAACCGTTCCCAACAGAGTGTTGTACGGCCTGCACAGTACGACCCAGTAGCAGGAAGGAAACTCAAAATATCTACCTCGATTTTTGTGCCAAAGGGTGCCTCGAAAATCGTGTCCTCCTTCCTGTTGTACAGACTATACGGATCCGTACAGTACGACCAGCAATGAAAAAATAGAACAACACTCACACAGAAAAATGCCTTGGGATTTGTGCCCTCCTTTTTTCTTGGAAAATTTTCTCTCCAAGATGCTCACTTTCCTCTCTCAAGCTTACTCAAAAAATCTCTCTCAATCACCTCCTCTTGTCTTTGTTAGGACCCTATAATGTACCTTTTTGTTCACACTTTTTTCTACCATTACATCCCTTTTTCACTCACATTTAAACTCACATTATCACCTTACCCTATCTTTCCAAAGGTATACAACGTCTCTTCTCTTTACTATATGTTTAAATATGTTTTGCATATAATTTTACATTATTCTCGTACTTAACCATTGATTAGAAATATATAAGTGTTGAAACAATTCGAACTGGAGATTATCATTGTTGTTTAAAGGCCCGTTGCTGAAACAATCAAAGCACGCAAACCCCGTGGCTGAAATAGTCTGTGGTCTATGATGCTGAAACAACAACTCACAGAAGAATTTGTTGCACAGTCCGTGGTCTACAATGCTGAAACAACAACTCATAGAAGAAGCTATCGCACAGTCCGTGGTCTACGAAGCTGAAACAAAAACTCACACAAGAAGAAGTTGTTACACTCTCCATGGTCTACGATGTTGAAACAACAATGAAGCTG
>CBVK0103723552.1:0-17497 GCA_900067695.1 Picea abies
CTCTTCCGATCTCACCCATTTCCTAGCTCTGCCATGTTTCTGGCAGACAATAGTCACAGTACACCAAAGCTTCCAGAACGAACCCAATCCAGCTACATTATCCCTACCAAAAATCACTGACATCCATTATGTCACAACTTTAGTCAATGAACATATGAGATGCCCTTGCTCTCTATGTGAATCCTTAGATCATTTTACATACCAATGTCCTATGACCATTGAATACAGGCAACGCGAATTGACCCTAATTCAAACCCCTACAGAATCGATGGTTGACCTTACCTCGTCACTAGAGATTCTTCATATCATTTATCCTGAACCCGAGGCACTCTCAATGCCTCCATGGTTCTTAGATGACTCCTCCAAGGATTCACCCCCAAATCCCCCCAATTCTCCCATTCATTTCCCTACAGAAATTTTACATCCAACTACCACAGGTACTCCTCAGTACTTTGATATTTGGTTTATGTCGAGTGAACCATTGCAATCTCATTGCATCGTTCCCCCTGCTTCTTCATCACCAGGGGACATCCACACAATGACAGTCACCGATATCACTCCTTACAACCTCTTGTATTTCCATCAATTCCACTGTGACGAGGACATACGCGAAGATTTAAACACCCCCGACTACCCATGGGTTGCGCTACACCACTGAGCTCTCTTCTTTCCATAGGAAATATCCACACCTCCTAACCAACACCCCATATACGTGGTCAAAACCAAGGATTTTATCCCATCAGGGCATATTGACTAGTTCAACAACCCCATTCCTACCCCTGATGCTTTTGAAGAAGGCAACATGACTAACATTTCCCCGACCATCAAAATCAATATTTCCATAAAAAATGGAGTCATCGAGGAAATCACCATTGGCACCACTTGCACTCCTCAAGAAATCACTGCCTATACAACCCTCTTCCAAGAATATCGGGATATTTTCACCTGGTCATACACAAAAATGTCTTGCCTTGATCCCTCTATTGTCGAACATCACATCGACACCTGGCCTGACATTACACCAGTTCGTCAAAAACAGCAACCGCTACACCCATCCAAAGCAGCAGCCATCAAAGTCGAGATTGAAAAATTACACGCAGTTGGGTTCATCTACCCCATCGCCTATACATCATGGGTTTCCAACCCTGTACCCATTAACAAAAAACATGGCACTATCTGCATCTGCACAAACTTTCGTGATCTCAATCACGCATGTCCCAAAGACAAATTTCCAACGCCTTTCATCAATCAAATTATCGACGACTGCGCCAGCCATGAGGCTCTATCCTTCATGGACAGTTTCTTTGGTTATAATCAAATCCAAATCCACCCAGTCGATCAATACAAAACCGCATTCACTACCCCTTGGGGTACTTTTGCATATCATGTCATGCATTTTGGCTTAAAGAATGTTGGTGCAACTTTCCAACGGGCTATGACATACATTTTTCATGATCTGGCTCATATCATCCTTGCATACTTGGACAACCTCACAGCTCGATCCAAGAAACGCACCCAACATCTTGATGATTTATGGATCATCTTCCAACGGTGTCGTCAGTACAACATCTGCTTGAACCCCCTCAAGTGTGTGTTCTGCGTCACTGCAAGGAACCTCCTCGGATTCATCGTTTCCCAAGGAGGTATTATCGTGGACCCCCTCAAAGTCCAAGCCATCACAGAAATTCCACCTCCCCGTAATTTACGTCAACTCCAGAGCCTACAAGGAAAGCTAACTTTCTACGGTGATTTTTCCTAGACTATGTCACTCGAGCACACGGTTTCCTTCGCTTACTATGCCAGGACATCCCATTTCACTGGGATGAACAAGCCCAAAAATAATTTGATGATCTTAAAATGGCGCTATCTAAGGCCCCTTTAATTAGTTCACCTGACTATAATCGTGACTATATCCTCTACATATCAACATCAGTTGTCTCAGTAGCAGGAGTTCTCGTTCAAATCAGTGATGACGATCATGAGCATGTCATTTACTACATTAGTAAAAACCTCTCAGGGCCACCGTTGAAGTATAAACACAAAGAGAAACTAGCCCTGGCAGTCATCCACAGTCCAGAAACTAAGTCATTACATTATGCTTCGCACGACTAAGGTCATAGCAGATTCTAACCCTATGCAATACTTTCTCAGTCGTCGACAAATTAATGGCAAATTTTCTTGATGGATCATTATCCTTCAGGAGTACGATCTTGATTTTTCAACACCCAAGAGCAAGAAATCTTGCGTCCTTGTTGAACTTGTCACAACCTTCCCCTCTAATACTACCAGTGCCCCCGTCAACACCGACTTCCCCGACGAACATCTCTTTTACATCACTTCGGATGATCCTTGGTACGGTGACCTCCTCATCTACCTCTGAACCCAAAAGTTTGGTAACCACCTCTCATGAGATGATCATCATCGTATTCGCCACCAAGCCCCCCTCTATCTCCTCATTGGAGATATCATATATTGGTGAGGGGTCGACACCATACTTCATCGATGCTTGACTATTGACGAGGCCGATAGAGTCTTGAATGACTTTCATAGCGGCGCATGTGGGGGCCATCTTTCGGGAATGTCCACTACTCAAAAAATCATCTGAGAAAGTTATTTTTGGCCTACATTGTTTCACGATTGCATCCATGTCGTGAAGCAATGCAAGAAATGTCAGCTTTACACCAACAAAGCATGAGCACCACCTCCTCTTCTTCACCCTGTCATTACTGTCGGCCCCTTTTGTAAATGGGGCATCGACTTCATGACTTTTAATCCCCCATCCAACAATGGACACAAATACATTGTTGTTGCAGTCGATTACTTCACAAAATGGGCTGAATCCATGCCCACCTTCAACAATATTGCTGACACTGCAGCACGTTTTTTCTTTAATCACGTCATATCTCGCTTTGGCGTACCACTCCAACTAGTTTCTGATCACGGGAAACACTTTGAGAATGATATTTTCATCAAACTCTCATCTTATTTAGGATTCCCCCATGAGTTTGCCTCACCATATTACCCTCAGTCAAACGGACAAGTCGAAGCAATTAACAAGGTCCTTAAGACCATGTTACAATGCACGGTTAATAAACATAAGACCAACTAGCATCATACGTTATTTTCCCCGCTATGGGTTTACTGTACGACTGTGAAAATGGCCATTGGTTTCACACAATTTCATCTCGTCCATGGGGTTGAGGCCACTCTTCCTATCGAGTGCAAAATTCCCACCTTACGCACTGCAATTGAGATATTACCCAACACTGCTCCAATGGAGCAGCGCTTGCTGAACTTAGAGTCCCTAGATGAATATCGTCGATCTTCATTATAGAACAATGAGGCATCCAAAAAATGGTCAAAGGCCACCTTTGATCGCCATGTCAACCTTCACTCATTTCAGGAAGGCGACCTCGTCCTTGCTTACGATATCGCTCACGATACCCTTGGTCATAGAAAATTCAAGTCACTATGGCATGGCCCCTACATTATCCAACATTGCCTCACCAAAGGCAAATACATCATGGCCTCTCTCAAAGGCCTCTCTCTCAAAGAACCCATCAACGGGTTATACTTAATGAAATTTTACGCCTAAGCATATCCATTCTACTTTAGGTTATTTCTTTTATAGTGTTTGTAATCTTTTTTCCATCCCTCAAGCCTAAACTATTATTTGTGCTATTGAAAGATGCTTCCTCCACTATTCTACCACATCGGTTACGCCGACGGTGCCAGCCGTTGGACACAAAATCTCACTTCAGTAGCTTGGGCCCTCTATACCCCCTCACATGAAATGCTCCATTCTAGCGGCATATGTTTGGGTTTATCCACCAACAACCAAGCCGAATACACTGTCATCATTGGCCTCCTCGTTGATGCCCAGCATCATCGTATTCGTCACCTTAGCATCTTTCTCGACTCTCAACTAGTCATTCTCTAGCTCAACAATGTGTACCGCGTTCATGATCCTTGCCTCTTTCGCAAATACCTGTAGGTTAGACTTTTATCTTGACATTTTGATTTCATTACATTTACACATATTCCAAGACAATTGAATCAAATTATAGATAACTTAGCTAACATTGTGTTAGACTGGCATATATCACATCAAGATACCTCTACACATACATAAAAATATCAAAAACCTGTCACATCATATATAAGTTAGACATCATCAACACATTAACAAACACATGTAAACATCACATAGACCCCAAAATGTATACTCATATATATATAAATCGGTCCACAGTGCCATCAAAATGTTTACGTACAAATATACAAACATCTGCAGGCCAGTGAAGCACCTCAGTACAAAATTGGTGCCACGACACCAAAATGGTCTCACCAACCTATATACAAAATACAAAAATACATAGCGTGACACTCAAGGTGCCTCTAGAGAACCACCTCCTGCCCCTCCCTCAGGCAGTGGTCCCCCACCCACTATTGGTCCCTCTGGACCGGGAGGTAACCGTCTAGTTATAGCAACACCTGCTATTGTTGCTCGTCGCACCATGGACTGCCACATCAGTGGAATTCCCACACACTACTCCAAGATTCCCTCATCCTAGATGCACAACCACATGCCCTTAGGCACACCCTGTAGCACCGCCTCTAGGTGGTGACGAATATCCTCAAAATCTACTCCAGCATCCATCGGAGGAGCATGCAATGGCTCGACACCTAGGTCATCAAAACAGTGTCTCCTCGCTGCTCTCTCATCCTCAGTTGGTCTCGCCTCGATGTCCTCACGTTGATGTCTCTCTCCTTCCCGTAGTGGTATCCCTATCTCTTGGCAATCCAGCGCTCTCTACAACTCAACCTCACGCTCGTGAGGTCCCACATTGGCACATATAAACAAACCAAACAATAGTATCAGCATCTATACCAAAATACACATGTCATGCTATCTCAAAAATCAACATATCAAACTCATAAACATACCTCGGTGATCAAATACCTCCCCTGGAGGTAACACTATGTTCGGATCACATCGGAAGTCCACACCAGCGTATGGGTACTGCAGTATAACCTATGGCATCTTCCACCACACCTATGCCGCCTCAACTATGAAAAAGTGGTCGCCCTCACCACCACCATGGTGAACCAAAATCATCGACCACCACTTCAATCGTGGCTCTTGCACCCCAAGCATGCCCAATAAAATCCTAGGGTGCAACATTGGCACCCTCTCCAAAATCCAGGCCACCAAGATGGACCCAAAGGCAAAATCCCCTGTGTCGGTGGACCGACATTGGTCCAACTGCCCTACCATCCTGGTATGCAGTATAAGCCCCTAGGAAAAGTGCTCATCGGCCAGTACCCTCCCCATAACACTCAGCTAACCACCATTGATCCCCTGAGTCATGAGGGACCCATACACCCTCACAATCATCGATGCTACATAGTGATGCACCAGAGAATCCATCGCCCTGATGCTCATGACAGAGCCCGACATGTAGTTCTCCCTCAAAAGGCACCTCTGGCCCAATGTCGCTAATGACACATCCGCAGGTAACACCGACTCCACTAGTAGGGGTGTTCCTCAAAAAGGGAGCCCAGTCAAAAAATATATGTCCTCCACCGCAATGAAAGTGATCTTCTCTCCCAGCACCATAAAGTAGTGCAGGTCCGAAATCCACATATGGATAAGAAACTATAGCAGATACTCCTGCACCCATATCAACAGGCACTCAAAGAACTTCAACAGCCCACAGGCTGCCAAAGTAGCACGTACCCCCGGCTCCTCAATAGCCATGGCATCCCTCAGCTGGGACCAATCCTGCTCTCACCAGCCGACTGGCATCGTGCAAAATGATCGCCTGCAACCACATAATACAGTCCTAGGTCAACCTTATTAACCATAAAAAACATTAAAAAAGATGAGTTTTTCACCCGTTAGCCTTGCTCCCAAGGCACGATTGTTTAACCCATAGGCACACACATATGTGCACTTGTTCACCCCACAAACATGCACATATGCACGCATGTCCATTCCAAAAGCACGCACACAGGTGCATCTGTCCATCCCACAAGCACGCATATGTGCGTGCCTGCCCACCCTACAAGGGCACCTCCATGCGCCCCTGTCATGGACACAGGTGTTAGCACTCTGTAAATTTCCTAGAGTTTGACAACAGAAGAAATCTACAAAAGGTAACTTTATCCAACCACTTTTGAAGCTAGGATCTAGCCCTTCCAACTTCAGAGAGGGGTCTCTCTATATGATTTAGCTATGTTTCCAATTTTAAATATTATGCTAGTTAAATAAATAGGTCAGGTTTTGCAGTCAAAATGTTTTTGAATTTGGTTGAGACAATCTACACATCCATTGGGCTATGGGGTCTGTGTTTTAATAAAATATGAAATCCGAACCAGAAACATAAAGGAAAACTTTCACAGGGCGAGATAGTATAATCATTGGATTCTTTAATAGCATAAATGATGAAAAGCAGAAAAGATGAGACAGATAATTTCAACAAAGAAGTAGTTAAGAATTCCTCTATTGAAAACACCAGAAGATAAAACACTAAAATCTTTCGAGTCAGAAACAGGGTATATGAGATAAATCCTACAACATTCGTTACTCTTAAAGATTAGATTCAGAAAAAAGTATGATAACAGAGCAAAAATAACATTCAACTTCGAGAGAAAACATCACCAGTGAATACACACAAGAATCTTGTAAAAGTGCCTCCTTTTATTAATGGAAGATCTCTTCAACAATATTACAGTCTGATAGCGTCAGCATGTGAAGATCAACAACCATCAATACTTTGAAAGGTTAAGTATTTATAACTCAAATTACAAACGTCCCTGTCATTAATGATCAGGACGTGCTAAATCTATTTTTAGCCTAACTAACTTAACAAATTTCCTAAATCTAGAAACTGCTTGATGATGTGGTGTAACTGCACGCTAATTTCTGGGTGCGCCATTGATGAAGCCTCTGCATGACCTCATCTGAATGGACAAATGACTAGACTAAGATAGCTCATCTGCTACTCGATTAGATCACAGAGTTCCTCCCATCCGAGATGATTGGGAACATTGAATTTGAGTAGCCTTCGATACACTTCGTCCATTTCTGTGTACTTGGCGAAGGTAGGCTTGGTGAGGAAGATGTATCGAATCTTGTGTTGGATACTGATGTCCCACTGAAGAGAATCTAGAAACACCTTGTCAGTGATGCTCCCTTGAATGCCTGCAAACTTTGAGCTGTCCTTGGCCACATCAGCCAATATCTTCTTGTAGTCTGGGAGTGTCATCAATTTATCATTGATTACCTTCAGACCAGGCAGACCTTTCTTCTGTAGAGCCTCAATCTTACTGAAGAATCTTTGTACCCCTAGGTCCATGGCCTGAACCTTTTCTTCCAGCTGAAGAATTAATCCTCTCTTGGTCAAAACTCTTTTGACCTCAAGGATGGTCTCTGTTCTGTCTTCAATTTTCAACTCTTCCAGCTCTTCCCTGGTCTTAGAATTGAGGAACTTGACGATCTTGTTCACCTGTGTTGGCATGTCTCCCAATTCTACTCTGATCTTCTCAATGGCCTGTTTGCTTCTCTGTACCAATTCATTCTTCTCAAACATGATCTGGATCAAGGGCCATATCTCATTCATGGACTTAGTGATGTTTGTCCATACAATCTCTTTAACCTCAGCCAAAGTCTTTCCTGCCACTGTTTGCTTCCGGAGCTGTTGTATCTCCTGCTTGAGCTGCTCTGTCACGTGCTTTTCCTTGGAGAGACTGGTATGGAAGGAAGATTTGAGTTTCTGAAGGTTCTCAATCTCCTTTTTTATCCTGCTGATCTATGTTTCCTGGAGGTTCATCTTCTCCATAGACTTAGCCAGGTCGGTTGTCTTCTCCTGGGATGTCAATGGAGTCACGGATGGGACTTCTGTCACTGATGTTGTGCTCACTCCTAAAATTGGAATAGCAACCAATGGAATGACTTCCATTGGCTTCAACTGCTCTTTCTCTTTTAACAGCTTCTCCATCTCAGCTTCCATCTCCTTTAGTTGTGCATTATGCTCCATGAGCAGCTTGAGCATTTCATCCTTCTCTCCTTCTTTCTCTATTATCTCCTTCTCCTGTGAATCCTCTGTAGGCGAGAGCTTCAGTTGTTTCCTCAAGGAGGCTATGTCATCATTCTTCTTCTTTATCATTTCCTCAGTTTCTTTCACATTTGAAGGATCGTAACCGATCTTGAGGACCAGCTCCTCAAAAGTTTTGATCCTATTGTCCTTTGCAAAGGACAATATCTTCTCTAACTTGAGTTGTGTTTGAACATTGTTCAGGGACACCTGTAATTTGGACACAAAAGTGGAAGCATGCACCAACGTATAGAAAACCATTTCCCCTTTCTACTTGTGCAGGTCCATTTGGTTGGCCAGATGCACGTCCTTAGTCTAGAATTCGAAGGTGGCCCTTTTATAGCAGTGATCACCTTGGGATCTGGTACCTGTGTCTGGAGGAATTCCATATGCATTCTGCCCTTCTCGGTGTCGAATTCAGATAGCAACCTATGTTACGCAGTTGAAGTCTGCGTCCAAAACTGGGTGCAAGTAATGTTGGTCAGGGTCTGGTTCCTTTTCTTGATCAACTCATATTTTTCAAAAATGCTCAAATTGGGTCCCACCTTGCCTGGCTAAGTGTTCAATGGGGAGTCTGTGGATTTCTTTGGCAACGCTGGGGTGATGACCTTATGGAGGCTCGAACCGAAGGGTAGAATACCAACTTTGGTCACTGTAGTAGATGGGGCTTCTTTTTCCCCGGTCAGGCCAGGAACTGCAACAGTCTTAGGCCTCTTGGTATGCAGCTGGAATTCTTCGGAAGATACTTCTATGACAGGTGGAGATAAATCTTTCCTTGAACTTTTCTCTTTTGGGACCTGTGGCATGGTCGTTTGTGACATAGTGGCCGGGGGATCTTTTTGTTCTACTTCGACCAATGTGTTAGGATCCCACACTGTCTGATTTGAAAATTTTTCCACTTCATGCCTAGCTTCATGAACATATGGGATGTTCTTGTTCTTCACCCTCATCTCTGAGATGATCCCACATGGATCATAATTCCATGGGAAGCTCATGGAGAACTTCATTTCCCTTAGCATCTTGTTTGCTTCTTCCCCAGCGCCATGATTGTTGCAGATGAAGGATCCAATCTGACCCTTGATTCTAAGTTGTTTCTTTTTTTTCAATGATAAAAAATGGATATCATCTGAATTTATAATCTACCTTATATATTCCAACACGTAAATTCTAACAGACAGGTACTTGGGAAGCTTATACGGTGCCAACTCGCACTCGTATACTCTGATCTCAGTATAATTTTGATACAAGTACCAATCCCTGGTCTTCGTGTTTTCCGAGAGATGCAGGATCCTCTAAACTTCATCGTTTATCCAAGGCTTGGGCCTGCCGCCTAGCATACTTAACACAGGGTGGTAGAATTGGTAGATGAACTTCTTGAAAATAAAATCAGTGGAGTTGTGCTTGAGCAAGGAGGTCCATGCTATGACTGCCTGAGGTCTACCATCTACATCCATCTTCTGCATGGAAAAGACAAATTTATCCACCTGGAAGAAGACGAAAAAGTATGCTAGTATCGATGAGTATCTGAACATGCCTTCCGTGTCAAAATTCATGAACTATTTGTGAATATTGTCTGCCAAGAATGTGTTGAAGTCAAACTAGGTGGTGGGATTTTCATCAGTAGAGAAAATGGATAGAAAACCCAGAATGGGTTCATCTACAAACTGATCAGAATAGTATCCTAACAAAGCACAAAGGGATTAGATGACCTGGTTCCCTTTAGTCGAGAACATGGAAGACAGATAAGGAGTATTTGTGGAGGGAAATTGAGCGGATGGGGGAAGGAAAAGCTCTAATATTTGAGCTCTTTGGGGGAATGTCATTTTCTGGTATAATTCTGTAAGAATTTCCAGGTCGAAAGGTGACGCAGAATCGGCTAGGGGAATTTGCATCATTTGTTCTAAGGATTCGGGCGTGATGAGGAACAAGATCTCATCAGATGAGGAGACAATGGCTTTTTTCTCAGGAATGTAATGGGCTTGACACTTGAGAGAAAACTTGGGAAAATGGTGGATCTAAGGGAAGAGGTAGAGGGGTAAATTGGACTCCCAGAGCCCAATTTCATCGCTCTGGTCCAGGAAAACTTCTCTGAGCCACGAATGAAGGTCTGAGAAATCAAAATCACATTTTGTATCGGTGATTAATTGATCTTTTTCAACCAGTGGGATCCTGTCCAGGTTGACAGGAGGCAGGAGAAACAGATTCTCCTCTCCTTCTGCTTGTTTGGACTTTGGCGTCATTTCTGCAATAGTACTTGCAATAAAACACAACGTTAGTGGGGGCGACTGACTATGGATGAGGGAAACTGACTGTAATGGAGGAGTAAATGATGTAAAAACTCTCTGGTGCAATAAGTGGTAAATGGTGAAAGTAGGGAGAGTAATAGTAGTTTTAAGTAAACGGGGGTCGGTTGGGCGTGGGAGACAGGTCAGCTGGATAACGGATAGGTTATCTAGTAATAAATGGCCAACGGATCATTTTGAGGGTGATATGGCGGGTGACAGTGACTGAGGGATACAGACGGGTGACATGGCAGCTATCTATTGGAGGTAAAATTCATAGTAAGGGTCTTGCCACGAGCGAATGGGGGGAGGACTGACAGCAGTTATGGGGATGCGACTACTTCGGGAAAGTGGATGGTGACATCCAGAGATGACGACGGTAGGTCAGAGAGCAGGAGATGATGGGACTCAAGGCCATTAGATTGTTTCCATGTATAAAGAGGGCCCGCCAGAGGAAAGATACCATTTCAGACCCCCCCCCACCAAAGTTAAAAGAAGATCAGTCGGGGGGGTCCGAAAAACAATTTGAGCCATTGATATGAGCACTTGTTTCCTGGCCGCAGATCTTTGCACACATTTTATCACTCATTATGGAACCCCCCCCTCCATTAAAGGAAGAACAGATGGGGGGGTCCAGAATCCAATATTGACCGTCGATCTGTGTGCTCGATCATGGGTTGTCCAGATGCGCGCAAGTCTCGGAAATATCTGTCCACTGTAGATCTGGGTGCCACGATTAGGACCATTGATATGTGCAAGGGGCATAAGTGGGGAGTGGAAAACACATGCACCAAGGAAAAACTTAGGATAAATGCTTTTTATGGGTTTTTCCAAGGTTTTTTAAGTAGACACCACCAAGGGATTAGGCAAACGACCCTCAAGTATCTAAAACATGGTGCAACACTTACATCAAACTGGTTCTTATTGAAATTAAGCAACAAATCAACTAGCCTATATTCTAACCTAGCTTCCTATGACAATTAACCTAGATTAGACTGTTGGCTTAAGAAATTACTCTACCCTGGGGATATCTGACCAGGATTAGACAGTTTGGCCAGATTTATTCGCTAATCTAACCTAGACAATTTGGCTAAGATTAAACTGTTTAGCCAAACTCATTCACTACCCTATCAACATCAATTTAAAAAGAAATTGCCCATGCTTGAAAGGTATGGACCAAGTTACTATTATTGCATGGGGCTTTTATTGAAATTCTTTTATGCCCTCTTTTTTTTTCTTTCTTTCTTTTTCTTTTTCAAATTATTTGCAGAATGAAAAATCATTTTTCAACAAAAACAATAGAGATAGATAATATCCTAGTCACCAGTTGATCCTATAACTTATAGGGTGATAACAATAGGCACGCATCAAAGCACACCTGTCCACTACACAGTTGCGCACCCATGCGCGGTTGTGTAGCAAACAGACACACATACCATGTGCGCCTTTGTCCCCCCTACAGGCACACCCATGTGCAGCTATCTGGATAATAGGCACGCACTTGTGTGTGCATATTTTTGGATCTCTCACGCACTTGGGGGCCCACACCCATAAAACCCCCTATATGGCCCTTTATACAGACCCTGCCCAGAAATTGAAAATATACTTCTATGCAGGATGATAAGACTACCAACCTGAAGCTCGCTGGTCCTGGATCAGCTGCCTCATTCTCTCAGAATCTCCTAATCTCCTCTAAATAACTATCATCTAGTCACTCTGGCAGCAATTACAAATGAGGTGGCAATGTGGGCCCTACAACTATATATAGGCCTTTCCGCCAAACTTCCAATCACCATTCCGAGAGCTCCGGGTGTCCATTCTTTGATCCATCTTCAGCCATGGGATCAGCATCCTGTCATCTACATCAAGACAGTCCCCGGGCCACTTTTTATCCTTAGCCCCCAAGGTGCCATTTTTTCATACCCCATCCAGGTACGCATGCTCATATTCAAAATTATCAAATAAATGCTCATATGTTCGATTCTCTTTAGATATTGTTCACGTCAGGTATTTGGTTTTCATGTGTGAAGGTACTTGGTCGTCATACATCAATGCAACCCCTTCAGGTATATAATCATCTCTGGCATGTAATCATTCCCTCTGAATCTCACTTACATCTCCAGTCACACCCTCTAACATTTGCCTCTAGGATCCCTATCTCTGGCTCTGCAATACCAACACCTCCATTGCATCTTAGGTACTATCACCCGGTAGCACTCTCCCCCACATGAGTTGTCCCATTCATAGCACCCTTTTTCACTTTTACACTCATGTTGTTTTTCAAACCTTTAGGGATGGGAGTCCTGATAGTCTTACATCATGTCGTGAATCAGCCACATACTCCTTCTCCTCATTTTGCTAACTTTCCCACTAGACTCCTATATTATCTCTTCAAGGTTCTATTTTTTACTGCACCTCCATAGTATCATGAACCCTCCATTTCATCCACAATCAGTTTGCCCCTCTGCAAAATTCCCTTCATTTCACGTACCTCATACAGAAACCCACCCATGGGGCCCCCACCCTCCACCAGTTCTTCAAGCAAATTGTGCCCTACCCGGGCCAACCATCATACATTGGGGCACCCATTTCTATATTTGTACACTCATCCCAATTTATTCTTTATTTATTTGGTACATTGTAAAAATCCTTTGTTTCCAGCATTTACATATCCTTTTGTCATCACCTTTAACGACCTTCTTCCCTTGTTTTGGCAAATGCAACCCATGTTGCCCTTGGTTGGGGCACTCCTTATCATCTACCCCTGCTGACATTGCCCATATACTCCAAGTATCCCACAAGCCACTTACCTCTTCCCTCTAATTTTGTTCACTTTGTCCCACCTCTGGCACAACTTATCCCCTGTCTTGTTGTCCCCCTGACACTCGACCTAGTTGACCGGTTGCGGCCACTTATACCTCACACATACCCCCAACCCAGGGTAGTCTTGAGTCTCCATACATCTTGACTTCTCCCATGTACCTCCTCATTTCCTAACCTCACCTAGTAGATTTCATGAAGATCTTTCCTTATTGGAGTCGCGTCCCCCTTTTTGTCGACATCAGCACAATTTCTAGAAGGGAGACAATATCTTGACTCTCATTACCTTTCCAATGAGAGGTCTTGGACAACACAGGGAGAACCACAATTGCTCCTTGTTTTTGTTGACCCCCATAACATTCGACTTCAACACTTTCTCATGTTACGGTGGGTCTTAATTTGTGACTATTGCAGTTATCTCTTATATTTTCCGAAGACCTCTGAACTTGGTTGGGCTATTAGTGCCTACAAAATCCGTGATATTTCTTACATATGTCACTTCCTACTATTCAGAGTATGTTCCTCCGCAGAATTGTCTTCTGCCTTTCTCACAACCGCCCCCGAGGACACTGCAGTTGTCTACATCAACACACCATTCCTTTTTGAGTTACATGACACGAGCATGGGGCATGCCCGCCTCGTTTGTACATAGTTTATTTTTACACACCTTATGGAAGGTTGGGTTCTACAAGTTCCCTTCTCCCACCGACGGGTAACTCTTGACAATCCCACTATCTCTCTCTCTTACAACGACACTCTCAGTAGAAGAAACATTGATGGATTTCGGTTATACGTATGCTTATAACCTCATCCATTAGGGGGCATCTGTTATCACTGAAATTTTTTCCACAAATGGTTACAAGAATTCAGCATCGTAAAACAGTTATGAGGTCACCCATGGACCAAAATTACCACAAAATTATTTCCAAAGGGTCAAAAACTATACAACCAGTGACAAAATTAAAGTGCGCTATGACCACACAAGGAACGCGTGCACATGCACAAAATAGAAACACAGGAAAAGCGCACATGCGCCCGATGCATGAGTGTGGTCGCTAAAATCCCCTCACATATGAGAACGGTGCATTTATGAGAGTGGTCGACCTCCCACCCACTTCTGTTTCAGCTTCCAAGTTGATTTGACACTCAAATCTGGACTGGATCCAACTGGGTAGCTGGTCAAAGACCTAAAAATGCCCTAATTAGCCTCTTTCCACACTACAAGTTGGTTGCACAATAACTCAAAGAGGTGCTATAAAAAGGCCATGGGTGCACTTCATTTTTTAAGGAATTCAATAGCAAATTTATGCTGCTACTATTCTCTTAAGGAATCCTCTATTCTCATCAAGAGTATCCTAGCACCATTACTTTGGGCAATCCATCTCACCCCTTGAGTGGATTAGCAAAGAATTCTTTCACCATTTTCATTCAAAGTTGTAAGAAGAGATTATTTGTGGGTGTCCAGGAGCCCTCTCTTGGAGGAAGAAGGGACTCATAGTCCTCTTTCTTCTTTGTGTTTTCTTTCACTGATATAAACCTTACCATTGGTGACATGGGTCTGATTGTTTCTTTTGTCCTTATGTCCCTATGCTCACTAGTTTAGTTGTTATTTTATTTCTTAGTTTAATTCTTAGTTGTTCTTTTATATTTCTTTCTCTAACCCTTTTCCTTATAGTTTTCCTGCTTATCAAACCCAACTAAGCTTGCAAGCACCTCTATTTTGCTCACTAAGGTGACGAAAGAGGCACAACACTGACCACTTGTCTAGGTTAGAACATGGAGAGAAACCTACCAGTCTAGAGGATACACTACCAGATTCACAGTTTCTCATCATCACAAAGGTTGATGATCACTTCTCCAAGATAGTCCAATTCCTGTCTACAGGAATGGCACCTCGTGAATATACAATCATTCAGAAGAAACAGTTGGTAGTTCGCGTTGCATATTTTTCACTTATAACTGGACAACTATATAATATGGTGCCTAATGAGATCTTGAGGAGATGTGTTATGGAGATAGAAATACCATTGATTCTATCAGAGTCACATGAAGGCATCGCAGGAGGACATTACACAGGAAAATCAACAACGCAGAAGGTTCTTAGAGCTAGCCTCTGGTGGCCCACTCTACACAAAGATGCTAAGAAATACTACAAAGCCTACAATGTATGCCAAAGAGTTGGGAAACCTTCCAAAAGGGATGATATGCCTTTAGCACCTCAACTAACCCTATAGGCATTTGAGAAATGGGCCATTGACTTCGTGGGACCTATCAACCCACCAAGAAAGTGCACAGGAGCTTAATACATAATCACTGCGACAAAGTATTTGACCAGATGGGAAGAAGCAAGAGAAGTTAAATACTATAGTGCAACTACAGCTGTGTGGTTCATATTTGATGATATCATAACCCAATTTGGATGCCTGAAGATCCTTATGAGTGATCAAGGTACACATTTTATTAATAAGACTAATGAATCCCTGACTCAGGAATTTGCAGTCAACCATCAAAAGAGAAATCCATACCATCCATAGGAAAATGGTACAGTCGAATATTTCAATAAGATCTTGGAGAAAACGTTGATGAAGATTTGTAGTATGAACATGGATGATTTGGAATTGAGAGTACCAACAGTGTTATGGGCCTACAGAACTACTTGCAAGAAGCTGACAATGTAGACTCCCTTTAAGTTGGTCTATGGTCTAGAAGCAGTTGTATCGATGGAATATTTGGTTCCTAGCTTAAGAACTGCAACATTCACGTATATGGATGACATTGGCATTGTTCAAAACATACTTGCGTAGTTGGTAGAACTAGAGGAAGAAAGATTTATTATAGGA
This sequence comes from Picea abies, assembly GCA_900067695.1. Classification (NCBI taxonomy): domain Eukaryota; kingdom Viridiplantae; phylum Streptophyta; class Pinopsida; order Pinales; family Pinaceae; genus Picea; species Picea abies. The sequence goes on from CBVK0103723552.1 coordinate 16,042, forward strand.
TTCTGTCAGCAGGTATAGAAGGAACGCAAAAAATCTTACCATGAGAGACACATCAAGAAGAAATCATTTAAGCAAGGAGATCTAGTATTGGTATATGACAGCAAGTTCATGATGCATCCAGGTAAGTTCAGGACACATTGGCTTGGGACATATGAAGTTGCCCATGTGTTGGTAGCCAACCCAATTTTTTTTTATTGCTCTCAAAAAGCTGCCTACACCCCTCATGGTATTACGACAAATCATTGTCGCATTGTGCTTCTAGACATCCGTCTCATTTTTGCGACAATTATAATTCAATTTCGATTCAGTTTTCACAACTGCAAGTGTGAAAACACCTCTTTCGTTGCCTAGGTTGTCGTCGTTTTTTTTGGTTGATTTGCTGAAAGACACTTGACTACTGGTTTATCACATGACTGCTAAAGGCTTTCTCGAACTTATGTCTTGTTTACACATTTAGATATGATTTGATTCCTAAACCTGTGGGCATAAAAGTTATTGGTTTTGTTCTGATCTTCTGAAAATTCTAATGGATTTGGTCTTATTGAACTAAGCTTGCAAGCACCTCTGTTTTTCTCACTAAGGTGACAAAAGAGGTGCAACACTCACCACGTGGCTACAGCCTCTAGGCCGTTCGATCTCTTTATCATACTACATCCTAGACCCTCTGGATTCCCAAAGTCCCAGACTCTCGGAGTCCCGGTCACTTCACCAATCACGTTGTCTAGGCGAACACATATCAAGAACTGACACGTAAGAGGGGTTAGGGTGACACGTGTTACGTTCCAATGGGCCTATAAGGTACATGATATACATGAATCTAGGTGACACATGGCACATCAAGATGGGGTCCACGTCACCTTGGGTGGCGTCACTGCACCTTGCCACCTCGGATTGACGAGATTCTACATTCTTCAGATCTCATGGTCGAGATCTTGTCATGTAGACTTATAGATCTAGGACATCTATGAATTAAAGGGGCTAGCGCCACGCGTCCCCGATATATCAATGGTTGGGAAATGATCAGGGGCTAGCGCCACGCGTCCCCGATATATCAATGGTTGGGAAATGATCCCTCGATCTACGGTTCTGGGTCCTTCATGGCTCCGACCTTCGGGGTTTCAGATCCTAGTCTAGTTGGTTAGGTAGGTCCACCTAACCACATGTGAAACCGCCTAACGTTGGTCAACCTTACGCGAAATCAAGTCTCTCAGTTACCTTCAACCAGTATAAGGCTGGTGAGGTCGGTCATGCTCCGAAGTCCCGGATTTCCGGAGCTCCGAAGCTAATGGAACATAGCTTCCTTAGGCTTAGCCTAAGGTTACTGGGTATTGATCATATGGGTCCTTTCAAACGGATCTCATCCGCTAATCTTCCAAATGAAGGGACCTCCCCTTTTTAAGTCTTCAACTTCGCTATCCTTCTTGAGCTTTTACCATGAAATGGTTAAGGACTTGGG
>CBVK0103723580.1:0-21967 GCA_900067695.1 Picea abies
TGCAATCTATTTCTAACTTGAAAATTTTGACATTTAAAGTTGTTGGTACGTGGATATTGGAATGAGATTATGATTAAATGAAATTACATGATTATAATGCATGGATATGTATGAGTTTGTATTATAGACTAATCTATAGGTCAATAGGATATGAAATAGCCAAAGGCTAATGATGATAAAAGTTTGATGTCGTGAACATCGACCGGGAAACAATATGGTATGAATCTTTGTATGTGAAATTATATTGGTTAAAATGCATTGCTATGATGTGTGGACAAGTGTAGTTTTTTTAGGTGGTGAGACTGCCTAAAACTGAATATACGATGACAAAATTCCTAACAACACAGTGCCACTGTATGGTCCATGGTAGGGTGTTGACCCTAGTTCTATTAGGAGGGGTAGAGGCATTTCTCACTGTGTATCCTCTGAAACCTGGAGTCATGGGAGGATGATGTTAGCTCAGGCTCTCCTAGACATGAGATGATGACTTCCAGATGCCTCCTGGAGAATCTTGGTCAAGAGGGTTGACACTTCTGCTTACATGTTCTATATGGAGTTAGGTCAATATAGTTGATGCTCCAAGATAGTCCATCAAAGGAAGGATCGGGATGGAAGATGGGAGTAGGTTAGGGAGGAAGGATGACTAGAAGTAGTTGAAAGTGTGTGGGGATTTTACATTATGGTAGAATTTCTTGATTTCCTCATTTTGAAAAATATCTATATATGTATGTTTATATTTACTTAACTGAACTACAATTATCTAAGTGAATGTTGAAGGGATAAGGCTGTTGGGGAATTAATGAGGGGGATAAGGTAGTTGGGGAGTTGAAGGAGAGGGGAGGATAAGGAAGAGATGAGGGGACTTGGAGAAAGGTCTCATCTTGTTTTGGAAAATTTTGCAAGAGGTGGAAGAGGAAGAGGAAAATTGGGAAAACAGATTGTTTTGGAAACTCTCACAGGGCACTACTGTTGCTGGGAACTTTGGGCTCAGGGCCCAAGAAATTGCAATGATTCATGGAGCTAGGGAGATGAAGAGGGTGTTCCTAGTTGGATGGGAGGTTAATATTCAGTTGGGAAGTTTGGGCAAGCACAAGAAGAAGTGAACCAGGGGTTGAATCAACTAACCTGCAGGTGGAGGTATGTATTTTACCAGTTGGTCTGTTATCATTATGTTGTCATTAATATGTTGTTGTTGTTATGTTTTTATTGTTATTATGTTGTTGTTGTTATGTTGTTATTGTTATTATGTTGTTGTTGTTGCTTATTCCTGGTACAAGAAAATCATGAAAGAAAAACCATAAAGTAAATTTTAGTCATTTCAGTAGGAGATTATACAAAATATTTATTTATCTTGAGCCTTGAAATATGTAGGCCTTACAAATGGTATCAGAGCCCGGTTTCAAAACTGAAACCTGGGCTTGACCACCCACATAACTGTACAATATTCTCCCAAACCACAACATAATTGCAAAACATATTTGGAAAAAGTAACCCGAGGTTGTATTATACCTTATATTTGAGTTGGGAAAGTTGTTGGGGGTATGGTTTTATCATAGTAGACCTATTCACGTTGTTTATTTTTCAATTGCAAGTTTAAAAAGGGTTGTTGTGCAAAAGAGTCAAAGTTTACGTTGTGATTTGCAAGGTCTAAATTGTACTAAGTGACAAAATCAAAATGCACGCCCAAGCTTCTCTGTAGCTCCAAAAATGGTTTTATAACTCTTAATATGGATTTAGATAAATGGTAAATTTTCCTATGCATCTAAAGTTCAATTGAAGAATGGGCGAGGTTGATTTCATGCACCTAGATTTGGGATTTCATCTAAATTTGAATCCAAAACTCGTTTGGGAATATGGTGGAACAAGACATGAAACATAGAGGACAATGTTGCAAATAATTGAAGAGGAACCAAAATTTGAAGACAAAAGGTGGTGTCTAAAGACACTATTACAACACTTAAGTAGAGCGCACTATGATCAAAACATCACAATGCATATTTCACTTCTTGATCCACATGATCTATGTGTTCTATTGCTTGATCTCCATGATGATAATGACCCAAGGGGTCTGGTATTTATAACCTCAAGATATAACCAACTTCCATAGAATCCAAAATATCTTGTCCACATCTAACCGTCGGTTGTTAGAGTTGACTCCGTCAAATATGCACTGCTGAGTTGGCTTGACAAGGATGCTCGACCCAACTGCCTATGAATCCAAATCGTAGTCGATTGTTGGGCTCATTGATCCACCGCTTGAATATCTTCGATTATTGGTTGAATGTTAGATTGACAGGCATACCGACTATTCAATCGACTAGTATAGAGATCTGATCGACCGCTCGACCAACTATATCCATATTTAGTTCAATCACTCAACCGACTGAATCTAGGAGATGTGTGATGAACCATCAATGCTTTATGTTCCNATCAACATATGTCTATGGAAATTCAAGAGGTGAAATTATGTCATCATGACACCCCCCATAATTGCAGCTTCCTAAAGCCCTAACATCGTGCATAGCTTGATAAATATAGCTTCATCTAAATCTTTGGTGAAGATAACAAAAAAATTATCATCTATTCTACAAGAGAGACAACGTTCTCATGAACCAAATATCTCAAATTGTGAGCATGGAGCTTAACATGCTTCATCTTACTATGGGAAACATGATTGTTAGCAACCTGTATAGCACTCTGGTTATCACATTATATTGTAGTTGAGGTATGAATAGGAAGGCCAAGTTATCCCAAAATTTTGTGGATCCATACTACTTCAGTACCTACTTGAATGATGCCACAATATTTTGCTTCTTTAGTCAACAAAGAGACTACCTTTTGTTTATTGCATGACCATACCAATGGTGATAAAGTGAAACACATAGCCATAAGTGGACTTCTGATCATCATTGTCACCAGCCCAGTCGAAGTTAGTGAAGTCGACCAATGAATCTTAACTTCTACAATAATTGATACCAAAATAGGTGGACCTTTGAGATAGCGGATAATTCGTTTGATTGCTTTCTAGTGGATTTCTTTAGGATCCTGCATAAATTGATAAACCACACTAACAACAAAGGAAATTTTAGGTCAATTATGAGTAAGGTAAATAATATTGTCGACCAGTTGTTGATTAAGTGTAGCATTGTTTGTGGGTGTTTGACAGGTTTTGGTGAGCTTTACTCTAGATTTAAAAGAATTAACACAAGGCTTACAATTGACTATCTTAAAACATGTCAAAATATCCATCACATATTTAGACTGAGAAATGAAAAAGGCATCACATAGTGGTAATAAAGACCCAAAAAATAATGCAAACTACCAAGATCTGTCATGTCAAAGGAGTCAGCAAGTTCTTTCTTCAATCCAAGGATGAGATTAGTATTATTTCTAGTAATGAGGAGATCATCTACATACACAACAATAATCAAAGTATTTCCATTAGGATGGAGTACATACAAGCTGTGATAAGATTCACAACATTTGAAACCAAGTCGAAGAAAGAAACTGTCGAACTTAGAATATGTAGTATAATTAAATTGCATTAATAATTAATATATGTAATCATTAATATTTGTATTTGACTGGGTGTTTATTCCATGAAAATTCTTCAGATAGGTCTCCATGAAGAAATGTGCACTTCACATCCATCTAATGGATTTTCCATCCAAAACATGTGGCAAGGGAAAGAATCAGTCAAAGAGAGTTCATCTTTACAATAGGGGAAAAAGTTTCATTGTAGTTGATGCCTTATTATGAAGATAATCCCTTTGCAACTAGGAGTGTCTTGTGTTTCTCAACAACACCTTCAGGGGTAAATTTGGTCTAGTAGGTCAATCGACACTTCGCAGTATCCTTTCCTTGTGGTCGGGGAACCAAGTCCCAAGTGTGATTCTTTGAAAAAGAATCAATTTATGTCTACATAGCCTGCCCCCATTTAGGTCATCCTCAACATTTGAGTTGGTATTAGGATCATAATTTTCAAGTACATGAGTCACCATGGAAACAATGGCATGTTGCTTTTGACTTCGAGTTTGTTGTCAGGAGGAAAAATCCTCGACATTAACTCCAACAACTTCAATTGTCTCAGCAACCCATATGGGTAGAAAATAAATAGGTGAACTATGGTTCATGAAAATAGGTCAATCAGAAGTCAGAGGGTATTTAGTTGGTGTACCAATTGAAATAGAGGACGAAGGACTAGTCGACTCAGAGGTTGACGGTCTAGTCGAAATAGGAACAAATTTCAACTGTCTTGTCGAAGGATTGAAATATAGAATATGAGAAATAATGTCAGAGACAAAATCAAAGGGATCATCCTGCAAAAATCTAGAGGAGGAATTTAACAACTTAATGCGAGCAGGATTCTCATGAAACCGCACATTTCATTTTACACTACGCAGTTAATCCCGAAATTGATATCTAATATGTTGCATTATGAAAGCCCCTCTATGCTTAAATAATTTGTCGTTTGATAGGATTAAAAAATTGATAGGATTTTGAATCTTCAAAGTAGCCCATCATGATGCAAGGATGACTCTTTGAATCCAACTTATTTCTACATTCATCTGAAATATGAACCCATGAAACACATCCAAACACACGAAGGTGGCTGACTGAAAGCTTCTTTCCACACTGTGACATCCCCAACCACCCAGGCTGGGTCACATCACTCAACCTTGACTTCTATAATGTACCCATTCTCCCACTGAGTTCTGTTACTACCTTAAACACACTATAAAACAATCAATTTGTAACATCCCTAGGAACCCAAGATGGGCCACACTACTCCATAAAATACTCTGACAAAGATCACTTCACAGTTTCTACTTTAAACACAATTTGTGAAGTTTCAATTGAAGTAATGTGCTCAACCCAAGTTGGATTCACGCCATGTAACTTATAACATCGGAAGGAACAATTTATTTTAATACAACCTTAAGAAACATAATTAAATCAAACAACTGTGCGCACCAGCATACCTACCCAATCCTCTTTTGAAGACTCATAACCAAAATCACAAGATTAACTTAATAGGAAAGGCTATCATCAATTAACATACTCATGCACAACTACAGTACAGGATATAAGTACCATACTTACAGGAGCAACTGTCATTAAACAAAATAACAACAATTACTTATATGCGACGACATATAAGAATTAACCCATATCGAGCATTAACAAATATGCACACAGTAAACAAGACACGAACATAAAGAACGCTTCTCTTTTATGAAATTCACCAAATGTGTGCATAACTCAAATGTTCCTCCCATCCATAGACTCTATTGCTCATATGATTTCAACAATAGGTCACCCCTAAGCTGGGGCTTAACTCCACCAAGGAAAAAATGGTTCCTAGTGACGCACTAAGGTCTGACTCTCAAAATAATTTCTCAATCCTAGGTGTTTTTTGCCACATATATCCCATAGTCCCTCATTCCCCATACACTTTTCACACCCAAGGAAGTGTGCCCCTTATCTTCTCAACATTCCTTCAGCTACCCCACTTTCCTTCCCATGGTTACCAACAATAGGTCGAATAGGAAGTCTTTGATCCCTATGATTAATTTCCATTGCACTAGGGAATGATTCTTAGCAATACTCTCACTTGGAGAGCATGCTCACAGGTCTAACAACCACTTATCAATAGCCACTCTCTCACCCAGAGAGACTTCTCATGGTCTGTCAACCCGTCTTCTTGAAAGTAACTTTGATTATATCCCCTCAACTCCTTACAAGCTTCTATGTGTAGATAAGATAATAATAAGATTTTTCATATAGTATTCCCCCCTTCTTCTCATGAGATCATGAAACATGAATTCCTCTTCTAAACAATGGATAATGTCATAATTCCCAAAAAAACACTAAGGCCAACAATATATATTGCATGCCTTCCACTTGACACTTTTCACCTCCAAAAGGAACTTTAATCAACTTGGTGACTCGTTCCCTACCCTTGGGAAATAATTAAGATAAATTAATATTATATTTGAAATTACACTTTGCTGGGAAATATTATAAAATATTCCCCAGGACTTACGACTCACCTCCCTTTTTCATTTTCCAGTGGAGTAGGTCCCCCCATCTCTTTTCTTCTGTGTCAGTCAACACACAATGATGCAGTATTATATTAATATTCATGATTATATTTACATGGATATACGCGTTGGCCTATCTGCGTCCAGGCTCACCGGTCTCGTAATCATATAAGCTCTCCAACTTCAAAACATAAACAGTCATATATATATATATAACTCAGTACCATGCTCTTCCAGGTCATTATCACGCACTAACCCAAGTGCGCACAACACGGTGCAATGTATGCACTTACCTAGGTGCACACAATACATAGACTGTGCACCTTATCTTTGTTAACACTTCTACACACATTACTTTGATGTGCGCAACACCAAAACCAAGTTTCCTTGGCTCAAAACCCTAAATGTTCATTACATTTACACTTGGTACCAATCGACTCACCAACCTATGTACAATTACAAAGGTTACGGATCAGGGACACTACACACACCATCATTCGACTAGAGTCGTGGAAGGAAAAAATCGAATCAAGATGCGATTAAGAAAATAGTTTGCATAATACACTGCTTTAGCCCATAAGCAAGAATGAAGATATTTATCTTGCAAAAGACATTTGGCCATTTCGACTAACGTTCAATTCTTTCATTTTGCGACACCATTCTACTAATGTGTGTGAGGGACTGATCGTTGCCAGTCAATACTGGATCAAACCATGTATTCTTCAAAAGGAGGATTTACATACTCACCACCATTGTATGATCTTAGGAATTTAATGGGTCAACCACTTTAGTTTTCAACAAAGGCTCTAAACTCCTTGAACTTTTCAAAGACAAGGTTTTTTTTCTTTAGAAAATAAACCCATGTAAAGCGAGAGAAAACATCAATGAAAGTTATAATATACCTTGCACTTGCCAGTGAAGGTAGATTGATGTAGTAGACATCACTATAAACCAACTCTAGTAGGTTCTATGCTCGCCACACTTTTCCAGAGTCAAATGGTGCATGATGATGCTTCCCAGGCACACAACCCTTACAACTCCTTTAGGGGGGAACACCTTTGATAAACCAACAACCATGTTTTGAGTTGGCAATTCCCGCAGACTTCGAAAATTCAGGTGTCTGAGTCATTCATGCTAAATTTTAATTCTTTCATTAGTGTGAGAAACAAGTGCAGTCAATTCAGTGTCAAGTCGAGTTGTGTCACATAATTTGTATAAGTTGTTCGTCGGGTTGAGAAGCTCGCTAGCGACAATCGACTTTCCTTTCTTCAAATCACAAACATAGAATCGATCTATCCAAAATTCCACAATCTTACTTGTCTATGTTAAATGAGCAACAAACAACAGATTGGCACTAAGGTTTGGCACATGATACACGTCGACATTTTTTCCATTTCGACAAGTAACATCACCTTGACTATCAACATCCATAGCATAATCATCGACAACATATATTTTCCTCTCCTTATCTTCATCCAACCATGTGAATAGGGAGGCATCCTTAGCCATGTGATGAGTGCAACCATAGTCGACTACCCATTTTTTATGTGTAGAATGAGACAAGAAGTTGTAATAATTTCCAACTTGGAAGGTGAAATCATTAATACGTCAGCGTTCAACATACACGTTTCCTTCCAAGCATATAACATTCTCCTCTAAATTGTCTCGCTTCTTATAACACAATTTATCCACATGCCAAGTCTTTCCACAGTACTGACACATCTTATTCTTTCAACTTCATTGGGGTGCATCTGTCTGTCTCTTAGGTTTTTGGTCACAATATGCAAGTTCCTGTGTAGAGGCATCAAATTGTACTCTATTCCTGGGATCCATCTTTCCCTTTCCCTTGAGAAAGTGGGATTGATGTTTACCACCAAGCTTACCTTCTTCAAGCATTCTAAGCTGATCAATAATCATACGACCACATAACACTTTAAAGGTGTAATCCTTACCATCTTCCTTGTGTGCTTTCCAGTTGGTGAGGAAAGTCAACACAAACACATAGAATGATGTTCTCAAGTTCATCAAGACCAGATCGATGAGTTGTCCATCCTTTTTCTGATGGTTCTTTCCACATTCACCTAATTTCAATTGGAGTTCTTTTACACACACCAAATAATCCTCTATTTTGTCAAAAGAATGAAGATCGAGAGAGATCAAATCTTTCTCCAATTACATTATGTGGCTCTCATCGACTTGGTTGAACAATGACATTAGCTTCCTCTAGAATTAATGAGGGCATTTGATTCCATTGAGGTGAAATTGAATCTTCGCAAGATATAGGTCATGATGACACCCACAACTTCATCCTTCTTGCCATCAACAATGAACTTTGCCTGATCATTTGTTGGATTCAAAATCACATTTTTCGTATACTGTGATAGTCCTTTACTCTTTAGTAGTGTTTTCCTATTCGATGCCCATACTAAATAATTTGATCCATTTAGAACAATAGGATCAATCTTTGAATCTATCTTCGATATCTGGACACAAAATATTTTGTTTCAATAAGTTCCAATCAACAAACCATCGGCCTAGAGTCAATCACACAACAAATATAAATCAACAAGGTTTGTAGATAATAGGTTGAGGTTTTAAACCATCATCTCTAAAATCATGTTGGGGAATAGGGTGGAACATGAAATGAAACAGAAAGGACATTACTGCAGATAATTGAAGAGGAAAAAAATTTCGAAGGCAAAAGGTGGTGTCTAAAGACATCATTACAACACTTAAGTAGAGTGCACTGTGATCTGAATATCCCAATGCATATTGCACACCTTGATCCACATGATCTATGTTTTTTATTGCTTGATCTCCATGATGATAATGACCCAAGGGGTCTCCTATTTATAGCCTCAAGTTATAACCAACTTCCATAGAATCTAGAAGATCTTGTCCACATGTAACTATCAATTGTTAGAGTTGACTTTGTCAAATCTGCGCTCTCGAGTCGGCTCGACAAGGATGCTCGACCTAACTTCTTTTGCATCCAACTCATAGTCGATTATTGAGCTGGTTAATCCACCACCCAATTATATTTGACTGGTGGTCAACTATCCGACCGACATGCTTGTTGACTACTTGATCGACTAGTGTAGAGATTTGGTCGACCACCTGACTGACTGTATCTAGATGTAGGTTGCCCGACCGACTAAATCCAAGAGATGTGTGATGAACCATCAAGGCTTGATGTTCCAACAAAACAACCTCATTGTAAAATTCATGCCTTAGTCTCAATTTTTCACAAAATTGAGTGGTTCAACTTGAATAAGGCGCAGTTTGTGATTTTACACCTGCCGACCGACAAACATGTTGACTACTTGACCGACTAGTGTAGAGATATAGTCAACCGCCTGACTGACTGTATCTAGATGTAGGTCGATGGCCCGACCGAATGAATCTAGAAGATATGTGATGAATCATCGAGGCTTGATGTTCCAACAAAACTGCCTCGGAGTAAAATGCACGCCTTAGTCTCAATTTTGCACAAAATTGTGTGGTTCAACTTGAATAAGGTGTAGTTTGTGATTTTACACCTATATATAACATTATATTGGAATATTCGAACATAAGCCTACATGATCTGCATAAAGGATAAAAATTGCCTTGTAAAACCAAAGGGACAAATTGTTAAAATTGGCTATATGAAACTGTATGCCAAAAGTTGGCTAAGGCTTCATAATTTAAGATTTAAATTGTAAATTGATTATTACAATATTTATAACTTGTTTGTACAATTAGTAGTGCATTTATATTCCAAAAAGGATGATTTCTATGCAGAAAGATTCATGACATTTTGATGAATCGAAGGATGGTGGGTTATGAGAGAAACCAAGGTTAGTTTTTCTTTTTCAGTCATAAAATACTCTTGTGTGCAAAAATAGGCAAGAGATTCCTAGTAAAACCCTCGAAATGTACAACCTATTTGTAAAAAGTAACCCAAGGTTGTATTATACCTTAGATTTGAGTTGTACAAGTTGTTGGGGGTGTGATTTATCATAGTAGACCTGTTCATGTTGTTTATTTTGCAATTGAAAATTTAAAAAGGCTGGTTGTGCAAAAGAGGCAAAGTTTGTCTTGTAATTTGAAAGATTGAAACTGTACTAGGTAACAAAATTAAAATGTACTCCCAAGCTTACCTGTAGCTCCAAAAATTATTTTATTAGTTTTAAGATGGAGTTAGATAAATGGTAAATTTACCTATGCATCTAAAGTTCAATTCAAGAACATGAGAGGTTTCTTTCATGCACCTAGATTTGAGATTTCATGTAAATTTGAATACAAAACCACCTCTGAGTAAAATGCATGCCCTCGTCTCAATTTTGAGCCAAATTTAGTGGTTCAACTTGCATAAGGTTTAGTTTGTGATTTTATACATGTCTATAACATTATATTGAAATTTTAATACATAAACCTACCTGATGTGCATAACGGCTAAAAATTCCCTTATAAAACCAAATGGACAAATTGTTAAAGTTGGTTATATGAAACTGCAAGGTCTAAACTATACACTCCAAAAAGGATAATTTCTATGAAAAAAGATTCATGACAATTTGATGAATATGAAGATGGTGGGTTTTGAGAGAAATTAAAGTCAATTTTTTATGTTCAATCATAAAATATTGTTGTGCAAAAATTGGTAAGAGATGCCTAGTAAAACCCTCGAAATGCACAACTTCTTTGTAAAAAGTAACCCAAGGTTGTATTATACCTTAGATTTGAGTTGTGCAAGTTGTTACTCTTTCCCTACACGACGCTCTTCCGATCTCACTTCTCGAAATCAATGAGTAAAGCAACTTTCGAGGCATGGCACTCGGGAGTGAGGGGTTCTCTAGCTGAAATCCTATCCCAGTAATCCATCGGAGTCGACAGTTCCTCAATTTGAGTCTCGGTTTTTCATTTTATTCCCATTTGCAAGTCACATCCCAAACCATTTCAGGGACTCTTGGAAATTCATCCTCGAGGCATAAAATCCTAACAGAGCAACATTGTTGAGCTCCATGAGATTTTGCATGCTTGTTTAGGCATGGAATAGGTGACCACATTGTCCATCATCTCCCGAGGCATGGTTTCATAAATTGGACCCCTAAATCCAAATGTTGCATTGCTTCTTACTAAGCAAAGCACTAGTTATCGAAATCAATGAAAAAAAAAACTTCCGAGGGGTTGGAACTGGGAGTGAGGGGTGCTCTAGCTAAAATCCTATACCAAGAATCACACAGAGATGATGGTTCCTCAATATGAGTCTCGGTTTTCGTATTATGCCCAGTTGCAAGTCACATCCCAAACCATTTCGGGGACTCTTGGCCATTCCTTCTCGGGGCATAAAATACTAATGGGGCAATATTTTTTAGTTCTGTGAGATGATGAAAGATTGTTTAGGCATGGAATAGGTGAAAAAATTATCCATCGGCTCCCGAGGCATGGTTTTGTAAATTGGCCCCTTAATCCAAATGTTGCATTGCTTCAAACTGAGAAAAACACTAGTTCTTGAAATCAATGATTAAAGCAATTTCTGAGACATGGCACCTGGGAGTGAGGGGTGGTCTAGCTGAAATCCTATCCCAGTAATCCATCAGAGTGGATAGTTCCTTAATATGAGTCTTGATATTTGTTATATGCCTAGTTACAAGTCACATCCCAAACCATTTCGGGGACTCTTGGCCAATTGCTCCTAAGGGCATAAAAACCTAATAGAGCAACATTTTTTAGTTTCATGAGATTCTGCAAGATTTTTTAGGCATGGACTAGGTGTCTATATTTTCCATCCGCTCCCAAGGCACGGTTTCATAAATTAGACCCGTTAATCCAAATGTTGGTTTGCTTCAAACTTAGCAAAACACTAGTTCTCGAAATCAATGAGTAAAGAAACTTTTGAGGCATGGCACCCGGGAGTGAGGGGTGCTCTAGGTGAAATCCTTTCCCAGGAATCCATCAGATTCGACAGTTCCTCAATCCAAGTCTCACCTTTCATTGTATGCCCAGTTGCAAGTCACATCCCAAACCATTTCGGGGACTCTTAGCAATACATCCTCGGGGCATAAAAGTCTAACAGAGCAATAGTTTTGAGCTCCATGAGATTCTACATGCTTGTTTAGGCATGGGTTAGGTGAAAAAAAATTTCATCCTCTCCCAAGGCATGGTTTCATAAATTGGACCCCTAAATCCAAATGTTGCAATGCTTCTTACTGAGCAACGCACTAGTTATCAAAATCAATGAAAAAAACAACTTCTGAGGGGTTGGAACCAGGAGTGACGGGTGCTCTATTTAAAATCCTATGATAGGAATCCAACAAAGATGATGGTTCCTTAATTCAAGTCTCGGTTTTCATTTTATGCCCAGTTGCAAGTTGCATACCAAACCATTTTGGGGACTCTTGGCCAATTACCGCTCATGGCATAAAAGATTAACGGAGAAACATTTTTGAGTTTCGTGAGGTGTTGCAAGCTTGTTTAGGCATGGACTAGGTGACCAAATTATCCATCCGCTCTCGAGGCATGGTTTCATAAATTGGACCCCTTAATCCAAATGTTTCATTGCTTCAAACTGAGAAAAACACTAGTTGTCAAAATCAATGATTAAAGCAACTTCCAAGACTTGGCACCCAGGAGTGATGGGTGGTCTAGCTAAAATACTATCCTAGTAATCCATTGGAGTCGACAGTTCCTCAATCTGAGTCTCAATATTCATTTTATTGCTAGTTTCAAGTCACATCCCAAACCATTTCGGGGACTCTTGGCTAATTTCTCCCGAGGGCATAAAAACTAACTAAATTCCACATGTCTCTGTCAACTAACTACTATATCTTACTGCCTTGAAAAAAGACTGCACCAATTTCAACTACACATTGAGTTTAACAACCACTACTTCATACATAAAAATGTGGGTTGCACTATTGTTAACCATCGCCATAACTAAATTATTCTTCAACTTGGATTGAACAAAACTATTATTTGTATCGTTCTACTTTGGCTTGAACAAAACTAATATTTGTATAGTTCTACTCTTGTCTTGAAAAAAAACTAATATTTGTATAGTTCTACTCTTGGCTTGCCTTAGACATATTTCCAACTAAAGCACCCAATATTTGCAACACACCAACTGATGGTTGGATTTCTTACTCCATAGCGTTGATCCTCATCTTCAATGGACATTTCTTATAATAATTCTAATTTGCACAAATCCAACAAACAACAACCTTACTACTATTTTTTTCTAAGATCCATATGATAAATTTATCATGTCCTTAGTGTTATCACATTAATATGTCTTTAATATGTCTAAAATCAAGAGGGATATCAAATTAAATTAGGTGGTTGACAACTAATATTGGTAATTTCACCCTAGTCTAATTGTCAATCCAAAACTAAAGATATAAAAATTTTATTTAGAACTTTGAATATAGAAAAAAAAATTCATAAGTTAGAACTAGGATGATAATGGACCACTGACTAACAACAAGTGCAGATGCAACTTGTAAGTATTAAACCTATGAAGTAAAGCAATGCATATAGATTCTTAAGAAAAACAGAATTTAATCAATGGCTCATTCACATAGTACACAAAGATTTATTCCGGAAACCCTCAACCAGGAAAACCTTTCTTATATTCATTATATCAAATTTCACCATTCACTATACAATATATACAATGTTTTTAGGTATTCCGTACATACCAAAACCCTAATCCCTAAAATCAGGATTATTTTTAGTAAACCTCTAAAAATAGGAAAAACTGCCCAAAAAAAACATTTCGGGGCGTTGCCCCGAACGTTGTGTGTAACCAAGGGGGGGCATACATGCCCCCCCCTGGCCCCCCCCTAGGAAAGCGCCCGATGCACACGACACAAACAGAGCACTACTATGAGGGATCGTCAGACGCAGTTATCATATCTGACACACACACACATGCAAAGAATATAACACATACCCAACATTCTCCCACTTGTTGTTTTCTTTGCATCTAGGGGTCTAGGGGATTATATAGTCAACAATCTAGGGCAGAATTGCCCATTGTTTCTCTACACCAGAAGAAATTTTTTGTGCTCACAGGCTTTGCCAATGAATCTGCAACATTCCTCAAAGTGTCAACCTTTTCCAGCAACACCTTCTTTTCCTCAACCATGTCTCTCACAAAGTGATATTGAACATCAATATGCTTTGTCTTCGAATGATAAGCTGGGTTCTTTTCTAGGAATATTTCACTATGACTGTCACAATCTAATCTCACTACTTGTTGTACCAACCCAATACCTAAACACAATGTTTGTAACCATACTGCTTCCTTGCTTGCATGAGTGGCTGCCATGTATTTAACTTCTGTAGTTGAGAGTGCCACTATAGCCTATCTTTTTCTCATCCAACTGAATTCTCCTCCAAATAGGTTAAACACATACCCACTTGTAGATCTTCTACAATCTAGATCTCCAGCCCAGTCTGCATCAACAAATCCATGTATGTCCAACACTCTGTCCAATCCTGGTCTTCCTTGGTAGCACAATCCATAATTGGTGGTGCCATGAAGATACCTGAAGACCCTCTTTACTGTTGTCCAATGCTGCTTCCCTGGTTTTGACATATACCTGCTCAAAACTCCCACTGCATGTGCAATGTTTGGTCTAGTACAGACCATTGCATACATCAAACTGCCAGCTTCACTGGCATATGGAACATGGGACATGTCTTCTTCTTCTTCCCGTGTCTTAGGACACTGATATGCAGATAACATTACACCTATAGGAATAGGAACCTTGACCAGTTTTGTAATATTCCAGATATAAAATGTATGCAGAACAGAAATAAAATGCTAGTAATGGCAGAATAACAACAATATAACTAGAACATTCACCACAATAACACTGAAATGATATAAGAATAACAACAGAAATAACACTTTGAATCTAAAAGAAATGTTCACGGGCCTCTTCGAGGATAAAAACCTCCAGTTGGTCAGAGCTCTATTACAATAATATCCAAGGTAGGGTTCTCATACCCTCGACTCCTATTTATACTAAAAAGAAGAATCTAGAGGAAGATCCTTCTAGAAGCGGAAGCTTCTATTAGGTCTTCTTACATTCTCCTTATTCTATTTTATTGAAAGGCCTTATTAATATTGACCTTTATTACATATGAATATATTGTTCTACCTATGTGCGAGTTAGGAACCTAACATGTCCACCCCCTTAAAAACAACCTTGTCCTCAAGGTTTGAGATGAGGAAATTGTTGCAGAATGGTAGTTGGTTCCCAACTGGCATCTGCTGGAGTTGTATCTTTCCACTGGACTAACACTTCCTTGATGGCTCTCTGACATAAGCGACGCTCACGCTGGTCCAAAACTACTTCTAGTTGTAGCCAGATGGATCCTTCTTCAGCTAACTCTGGAAGGTTGGTTTGAATTTGGCACTTAGCTCCAATCACCTTCTTTAAGCATGAAACATGAAAATTGGGATGTAGCTTTGAATGGCTAGGAAAAGATAACTGATAGGTTACTTGGCCCACATGCTTAAGCATGGTATAAGGACCATAAAATTTGGGTGCTAGCTTCTGAAAATGTTCAGCCTTGAGGGAAGTTTGCTTGTAAGGTTGCAGTCGAAGAAACACCTGATCCCCTTCTACAAATTGACGTTCAAAGTGACCTTGATCTGCTTGTTGCTTCATGCAATTCTGTGCCATGACCAAATTCTCTTTGAGGGTACAAAGAATAGCCTCTCGAGATATAAGTGTTAGGTCAACTGACTGGACCTTCGAGGCACCCGATAAGTATGAGAGAACTGAAGGTGGATTCTGTCCATATACTTCTTCAAAAGGAGTCATGCATCTAGCTGTATGGTATGAAGTGTTGTACCACCATTCAGCTAGGGGTAACCATTGAGCCCACTGATTTTTCTTTTTCGAGGAAAAACACCTCAAATATGTTTCCAAACACTTGTTGACAACTTTCGTTTGGCCATCATTCTGGGGATGATAAGATGTGCTGAGATGCAATTTTGTGCCTTGTATCTTGAACAGTTCTTGCCAAAAATTGCTTGTGAAAGTTGGGCCGTGATAAAAAACAATAGAGTGCGGCATGCCATGAAGCTTGAAGACCTAATCCATGAAGATTTGATCCACCGTGGATGTTGTAAATGGGTGTTGAAGGGTGCATAAATGAGCATACTTGGAAAGGCGATCAACAACCACCATGATTATGGATTTATTTCCCGATTTGGGTAAGCTGGTAATAAAATCCATAGAGATATCCTTCCAAATAGAAGGTGGAATCGGGAGAAATTGTAGTGTGCTCGGTGATTTGAGTGTTTCTCCCTTGTTGCATTGATACACTTCACATTCAACTACAAAATTACGAATGTCCTGTTTCATACCATCCCGTAAAAAGGAACATTTGACCCTGTCATAAGTTTTGGTGAACCCAGAGTGCCCTGCTGTGGGTGTAGCATGAAGCTCAGAAAGTACCATGGATTTAAGCTTTGATTGTTTACTTAAATAGAAATGGCCTTTGTATCGAAGTTCCTCATGGAGCCAAGAGTACCCTGGGGAAGCTAGAGCATTGGACTACAATTGTTGGATCAACTGTGAACTTTTGGGATCTTGTAGCCATTCCTGGCGAACAACTTGGAGCCAATCTGGTACAATGAATGAAAGAGAAAAAATGGATCCTTCATATTCATATTTTCAGGAAAGTGCATCTGTAACCACATTGTCTTTCCTTTCTTATAAATGATCTCATAATCATATCCAAAGAGTTTAGTCACCCATTTTTGTTGTTCTGGGAGGAAATGCGTTGTTCCATAAAACACTTGAGGCTTTGATGGTCTGTCTTAATTTGGAACCATTGCCCCAATAGATAAGGATGCAATAGATCCACGGCATGTAGAATAGCCAACATTTCCTTTTCATAGATGGATTTTCCCAGATTTCTTTCAGATAGTTTCTTGCTAGTAAAGGCCAAAGGTTGACCCTCTTGCATAAGGACAACACCAATTCCTTTCCCTAAGGCATCACATTCCAACACAAAGGTCTTTTTGAAATCGGGAAGGGTGAGGAATGGAGTGGTGCACATGGCCATCTTCAAGGTTTGAAAAGCTTGAGCAGCGGTTGGATTCCAAGTGAAAGAGTTCTTTTTGAGGAGAGCAACGAGAGGTGTTGCAATCTTCCCATAATTCTTAACAAACTTTTGATAATACCCTATTAATCCTAGAAATCCATGCAATGAGTCTTTGGGTGAGGCCAGTCTTGCATAGCTTCAATCTTTTTAGGATCCACCCTAACGCCATATTTTCCAACCAGATGACCCAAGTATTCTACTTCTGAGGTGCCAAAAGCACATTTAGACTGTTTCAGAAAAAGTTCGTGCTGAGAGAGTAGATGGAGAACTCGATCCACATGAGAAAGATGGCATGTCCAAGTTTTTCTATAGATGAGGATATCATCAAATAAAACTAAGACAAAATGGCATAGAAAAGGATGAAAGACATGATTCATGAGGCTTTGGAAGGTGGAGGGGGCATTACACAAGCCAAAGGGCATGACCCAAAACTCATAGTGGCCCTCATGAATTCTAAAGGAAGTCTTGGGAATATCTGCCTCTTTCATATGTATTTGGTGGTAGCCCGAACGAAGATCCATTTTAGTGAAGAATTGGGTGCCACTCAATTCATCCAGGGGGTCATCAATGATAGGAATGGGGAATTTGTCTTTGATGGTAACTTTGTTGAGGGTACTTAAGTCAGGACACATTCACCAAGAACCTTCTTTATTCAGGACCATGACCACAAGAGATGAATAGGGGCTCATACAAGGGTGGATAATGCCTGCATTAAGGGGTTCCTGGACCATTTTCTCAATTTCATTTTTTTGGGAAAAGGGGTGACGATATAGACGTATATTGGGAGGAAGGCTTCCTGGTACAAGGGGAATGGAATGATCATGAACACCACGGGAAGGAGGGAGGCCTTAGGGAGTGGAAAAGACCAATTGATGTTTAAAAAGGATGGCTTGGAGGTCTTGCGGTACCGAGGGTGTCTCTGTTGCTTGTATGGAATGGAGTTGGGCGATAACACTAGAATGACCCTTTTTGAGCATATTTTCCATGCGATGGGAACTAATGATCTCAGGTGAACCAGTGGTGATTCCTTGGAACTTATATTGATGGCCCTCCTGGTCGAATTGCATGGTTAATTCTTTAAAATCCATGAGAATAGGACCCGAAGTCCTTAGCCAGTCTACACCCAGCACAATGTCACAACCTCCCATGTTGATAGAAAACATATGGGATTTCAAGTGGTAGTCACCAATTTGGAGACACACATTTTCACAACACCCTCCACATTTCATGGAACCACCATTGGCAATCATGATTTGGAAATTATTGATGGCATGGATGTAGCAATGAGTTTCTTGGGCAATGCGACGATGAATAAAATTATGGGTGTTGCCACTATCAACTAGAATGACGACCTTCCGATGCTTGATTTAACTGATTAGCTTGAGGGTTTGGGGAGCGGAGAAGCCAATGAGAGCATTGAGGGAAATGACTAGTTCTATTTCAGGAGGGTCTGAGGGAGGGGTTATGTCAGTGGATTCAGGTGATTCAGGCATAGAAAGGGTTTCTTCATCTTCTTCCGAAATCTCCTCGGAGATGGCCATAAAAATATTTTGTGCTTTACACTTGTGGCCTGGGAAATATTTGTCATCACAGTTGTAACAAAGGCCTTTAAGTTGGCATTCAACCATTTTAGCCTGGGTCAATTTTTGGATCTTTAGTGGAGCAGAGGGAGTAGTGGGATTTATTGGTTTAGGATGAGGGATGAAGGAGGGTTTGCATTTTTGAGAAGATACAACCTATTGTGCTTCTTTTTCTCTTTTGGTGGCCTCCACCCAACTCTCAGGCCAAGCCATGAGGACATGGGCCCGAATTTCATCCTTGAGGCCATTGATAAAACACTCTCAGAAAAAGGCATCAGACATGCCCTTTGTTCTAAAAGCCAGGAATTCAAAGGAAACTATAAAGTCTTCCACTATTCCTAATTGTTTCAGCTTTTTCAAACGACCCAAATGGTTGGTGTCAGTGTCAAAGCGTTCATAAAGCTCTGCCACAAATTGTGTCCAAGCAATATACCCTTGACGAGAATTTTTTCTCCATTGCCACCATTGCAAATATTCTTGATCTAGATGGAGAACACCATACCGGAGTTTGGCCAAGTCATCTGTAATGCTGTATAAGGAGAAGTAATGTTCCATTTGGGTTACCCAACCAGTGGGGTCCGAGCCATCAAATTTGGTCACATCCACCCATGGAAGGCGTAGGTCACGTTGAAAGTGATGGTTCTGCAAGGTATGGGAATGAGAGGAATGGTCACCTTTAGTATGTGGGGGTGAGGAAGAGGAAGGGTTATCTGTAGGGATATGCAGTTTGGTGTAGAGTGCTGAAAAGACTGATTCAAGATGGGTGGTGAGGTCTTGTTTGATTTCACCCATTGAGGACTACATGGTTGCATTGATGGTGACAACATTGGCACTGAGTTGTTTCACTTCTTGTTGGGTCTCAATGAGACCAAATTACAAGGTTTTGAAGCGAGCTTCCAATTCTTGGCTATGCGTATGGGCCATGAGGATGGGGGAACTGAAAAGGGGCAGGCAGGGTAAAACAATTTTGCTGAAAAAATGATATGGATGACTGTGATAAGGGCGAAGAGATGAATCCAATGGAATAGGTCTGAAATAATGGTGAAATTTTTTCCAAACTCATTTTATTTTTTATTTTTATGGAGTTATACTCTGGTCTGAAGAATACTGTAGAGAGGAAATGCCCAAATGCTTAACCAGAAAGAAATGTGTATTTACTTGGCAACCCGAACACAATTGCATGGCAATAGATCTTGTCTATTTTAATTTGTTTATGTTTCTATCCCCAAGGGTTAGGTATTCAAGGGTTCTACAGACAAGGGTTTTCCCTCTGCTATAGCTCTATGATATACGTGTGGGGTCTAACAGTAGTACTCGGCCCAATATCTCAGGGCACTAACTAAAGAGGATAGACCATACCCTTAGCCGTACTACCCGACTACCCAGGTACTAGAGAGTATCTTATTGAGTGTTGTTCTCGGTGACACTATAGCAGTCAAGAGACTGATCGGTTTATCTAAAGAGGGCTTCAGATAATCTAGGCCAATCTATACACAGGTGATGTCTGATGCACTACCACTCGAAGGGGTACCAACAGGGGTTACAAGGGTGGCCAACAGATGTGTGCATAAGTACCACTTGTATTTCCTGCGTGTATGAATCCTTCAACCACGGGTTTATGCACGTAATGACAGATATCTGTGGCTTAAAGACGTTGGAATACGTCTCTACCCTGAAAAAAATTTAACCCACACTTTCTACCGAGGAAAGTGATCTGATACCACTTGTAATATACCAGATATAAAATGTATGCAGAATAAAAATAAAATTCTAGTAATGGTAGAATAACAACAATATAACCATAACATTCACCACAATAACACTGAAATGATATAAGAATAACAACAGAAATAACACTTTGAATCTGAAAGAAATGTTCACAGGCCTCTTTGAGGGGGCAACCTTCAGTTGAGCAGAGCTCTATTACAATAATATCCAAGCTAGGGTTCTCATACCCTCGACTCCTATTTATACTAAAAAGAAGCATATAGAGGAAGATCCTTCTAGAAGCAAAAGCTTCTATTAGGTTTTCTTACATCCGCCTTATTCTATTTTATTGAAAGGCCTTATTAATATTGACCTTTATTACATCCAAATATATTGTTCTACCTATGTGCGTGTTAGGACCCTGACATGTTTACTTCCATGCATATTAAACCTCTAAAATATCGTCTCAACATATTTTCTTTGATTCAACTAGAGTTTCTTGTTTGTAAGGTCTCTTTTAATCTCCATTCCCAGAATGAAGTTAGCAGCACTGAGATCCTTCATGTCAAATTTGGAGGATAGTTGTGATTTCACCTCCTTGTTAACATCCATGTTATTTCCTACCAACAACATGTCATCAACATACAACACTACATAAATGAAGTGATTACCAACCTACTTGGAATATACACAATGATCATCCCTGCTTCTTACAAATCCCAATCCAAGGATGTATGTGTCAAAATTTTGGTACCACATCCTAGGTGATCACTTCAGACCATATAGTGAATTATTTAGCTTACAGACCAACTCTTTCTTTCCCTTCACTGCAAAGCCTTCTGGCTGCTTCATGTAGATTTCTTCTTCCAGATCCCCATGTAGGAATGTTGTCTTCACATCCATCTGTTTCACTTCAAGATCAAAAGCAACAACAATAGATAAAAGAAATCTAATAGAATTTAACTTAGAAACAGGAGAAAAAATCTCACCAAAGTCAATTCCCTCTACCTGGGAATAACCTTTTGCTACTAATGGAGTTTTGTATTTCTCCACTTTACCTTATGCATTAAAATTCTTCTTGAACAACCATTTGCTACCAACTGATTTTCTTCAAACTGACAACTCAACTATATCCCATGTCTCATTCTTATCCAAAGAATCCATTTCTTCAACCATGGCCTTCTTCCAGAGTTTACCATCCTGTGAATTCACTACTTCCCTGAAAGTTATGGGGTCATCATCAGTAATAGATAAAGCAAAATTGCAATGAAAATCAGGTGGACTATACCTTTATGGTTGCCTTCCATCTCTCACTGATATCCTCAATACTGGGGTATGAGGTTCTTCTTCTTATTCTTATGCTTCCTCTTCTTCAGATGATTCATATTTTGCATCATCCAACTCAAGCTCTATTTTATCAGGTTCGTCTTGCGTTGGTAGGAATTCCTATTTGGACACATCTTTTACCTCTCTAAAAAAAACATCTCGACTGTAAACAATTTTCTTGGTTTCTGGGTTCCAAAGCTT